>JAQGCB010002927.1:0-10603 GCA_034698835.1 Protaphorura tricampata | reverse complement strand
TTCCGGTTCTTCGTAGGCATCAAAATTAATGGACGCCCCGATAATTTTATTGTCCTCTTTCCGGCGTATAGCAAAACTACAAGGGAATTTTAAATAAAATTTTGCACACTCGACAAAATTTTTATTAAGAATTGAAGATTCTTATGTTGTACCTGTAACCTCTTTGAACCAGCTCATGCCAAATCGACAGCATGAGTTCAACAAACTCTGAATAAATCGCAAGTGTGTACCTTTCCAAATCGCCTCTGTGAGAGAAACTGTCCGCTATAATACTGTAATAGATTCACAGAATTAATTTCAGGTTTCAGATTGAATTTCAAGAGTAGAATATGAAGAGTCCTTACGCAATGACATCCTCCTGGTGTTCTGCCTTGAGTGGCTCGGTCAAGTATATCTTTCTCGCTGGACCAGTCACAGAAGTCACATTTATACTGACGGATAACAATTGCATTTTAGCAACAATCTCATGAATCGATTTTGCAGCGATAAAATCTCCAATTGCTAGAATTGAATTGTCATCCAATCAAATTATTGTGTTTTGTTGAGAGCCCGTAGAGAGACTTACGAATTTGGAAGCGTTTTTCTTTAAGTTTTTGGATGACAATGATAGTATTGAGTGAGGATCCACCGAGGTTATAAAATGAGCTGTCCAAATCATGAACAATTGTGTGCTGAGCCGTCCCGGTGACTTCAGACATAACTTCAACAAAAATCCTGGTCGCTTTCAATAGTTCTTCAGGAATGTTTAAGAGATGCCAATTATCATAAGGGGTTGCTAAAATGTCAAGAAAGTTATCAAATGACGACGGTTCTTTGTATAATTTCAAAAACATGGATTGTGTTTGTGTTCAAACGTACATAATGTTCGTTCATCATGGTAGGCAGTCAAAAGACGCTGGCGATCAACTTTTCCATTCCTTAAGAGTGGAATGTCTTTAACTAATCGCAAATCTGGAATTTCATGAGTAGGAAATTTTAGCATTAGCATCATTTCGATTCGGCTGAAAGAGACATCCGGTTTTGGAACTACAAATGCGACGACTGTCTGTAAAGAAAGGATTTCCGAGGTCAACATTTCTCTTTTCTACAAGGAAACCACTTAAGACTTCGTTTGCTGCTTTCGGCTAACCTGATCTTTAGAATCAGGGTGGTAACAAAGTACTACAGCTTTTTCAACTAGATCAGTTTTCGCTCTTATTCTGGCTTCCACCTCGCACAAATCTATACGATTCCCTTGAATTTGGATTTGGGAATCATTGCGTCCTTCGTAAAAAATTGCTCTCACCCGTCCCGATTTATTTACAAGTCTTCCGAAATCTCCTGTACGGTAGAGTCGATGGAATCCTGGCATATGGAAATTAAGTTATGGCATTTGCAAAAATATAAGCTTAATTGTAAAATTTTTAAATTCATAATTGCAACACACCTGTTGTACTAGAAAATGGATTATCGACAAACTTTTTTTTAAATTCGACTTCTGAATTTGCATTCATTCCAGTTACATATCCTGAGCACAAGTTGTATCCCCCTATGTAGATTTCACCGATTTCACCTGTATACAATATACAATGTCAATTTTTAGGTGTTGCTTGGATAACACTATTGCAAAAATGTCGGTCTATTCATATCCTAACCTTCAGGAACTACTTCCAAGTCTGAATTCAAAATGTATACGATCGAGTTGCAAATTGCTTTCCCTGTATTTAACAGATTTATCAATGATTATTTGAAAATTAAATGAAAATAGTAAAATTTTGATTATTGTACCAATTGTGACATGAAATTCGTCCGATTTGTCCTGAACGTCTCTAAAACAATCAAAAGTGTCATAAGTCACATCACCCATAGTCTCAGTACTCCCATAAAAATTAGCGAGGACAGTCCTAGGTTGACATTTTTCAAAGAATTCCAAGACTAAATCTTTGGGCAAATAATCTCCACTGCATATCCAGAGCATGACAGAGCTCACAAGATCTTGAAATGGTTCAACACCAAGAATATTGGTGATTTTCAGGATCGCACGAAGCATGGACGGTGAGACTACAATCCTAGTGATTCGATCACTTGCAATTCGTCCAATCAAATAATTTGAGTTCATTGAAATGACTTTCCCATAAATTGTGATGGATTGACCCATGAGAAGTGGGCCAAAGATTTCAGCGATGGAGTCCACAAAAGTCAGTGTACTTTTTACACAACATCTTTCATTGTGAGTGTACGGAAATGTCCGCCATTGCCAACTCAGACGATTCATGACGGTTCTGTAGATTAACATGCATTTTTCATTAAGAAATTTACTAATCGCAAAGCATTACTAAATTTTTTACCTGTGACTCAACCGAACACCTTTCCACTCTCCAGTACTTCCAGAAGTATATAAAATCATTGCAATTCGCTCAGCAAGAACTGCTGGCCCTGGCAAAGGGTCAATCCCAATCTCGACACTTTCCTTCTCCGCCAGGGCCAACAAATAATCCACACTTACGACTTTAACACTTTTGAGAAAAGGATCAAATTTTGAAATCGTGTGTCCATGAGGATCAGAAATGATCATTGTTGGCTTAGCCTCATGAACAATTTTTGTGACTCGGTCAGCTGGGAAAGTTGTATTGAATGGAAGATAAGCAGCCCCAATTTTCAGAATCCCAAAAAGTGCGAGTATTAATTTCTCTGATCGGGGAATGCAAACACCAATCACCTACGTGCATATACACAGAAATTTATGTACATATTTTATAAATCGCATGTACATTTTTCATTGGTAATTACAATGTCCTTGTCAGGATTAATGGACTCAACATCATCTCCACCCAGAAGATTTCTTATGACTTGAGCCACTCTCGTAGAAAGGTCATCTAATTCTTTGAAAGTTGATTTTTTCTCATGCTCAATCAAAGCCCAATGTCCAGGGATGATTCTCCCTTCGGAGAACCCAACTTGAAAGAATTGTGTGATAGAAGCGTTCCCAGGAAATGAACGGATTTCACCCTCAGAAATTCTTTTCAGTTTACCTACGTTGAGTTGTTGACACAATTTTAAAAACATACTGAAGTAATTTAAAAAAAATTAGTTTGAAACCATTTCCATACATACATTGTCCTTTACAAGGTTTGGCCTTCCACATACTAAATTTCTTCTCTCGGTGCATCATGATTGCGGCCAGGAATTTAGATGCGTGAAGTTCAATTTGATTAGTACTTTCGAATTTTGATGCTTTTGATCAATTTGGACGAATTATAAATAAAAAATTACTATACAGAAAAAAAAAAGATTTTGGATACTCATTCCTCTAAATTGACTAAGCTCATGTTTGTGTCATTCCATCATAATATTTCGGTTTGTTTGTTGATAAGAATTGTTTATTTTGTGCAGTAACAGTAGTCAACCTGAGCAACCTCCGTGCATTTCACTGAAGTACTACTAGGGATACTTTCTTTTGGACTAATGAAATGCTCTGCGAAAAATAATACCAGACAAGACTTACCATGCCGTACCAGCTAGCTTGAATTAACGAAGGAATCTAATACACTAGTGACCTCATTTTTATTAAATCGTCTCAATTCTTGATTTAAAAATTCTTCCATGGAACAATACATGTTTAAAGTAGTTGGGATATTTCAGAAACCTCGTATGCTCCAACTAAAAAAATTTGACGTTTTTACTTATTTTTATTACAATTTTAATATTAGAATCAAATCGCAAACAAAATGCATGTTCATGAGTCCATTTCAACCGCTAACGACTTGGTCCAACTTTTTCCAACAACAAACGACATTTTGGGAATCTGGAGCGATCCCGAAAGGTTTGGTCCCATCTGGTGCTTCGTACTGATTAACTTGATAATCCGTGAGTACTTCATATCCTTGAAGCTCTTGACAGATTTGCTACAAAATTAAGATATAAGAAAAATTTAAACTCAGATTCCAGTGATCGTTTTATTTGATACTCACTTGAGTCAATGGATTCGTATTTGTCGTCATTATTCCGATGAACTGATTTTGCTTAGCTAAGCGAATATTTTCTTCTTCCATGTAAGTGATCAAGTACACATTTTCTGAATCGTCAACTTCTTCATGGGTTCCCATCATGAAAGAGTGCCAGAGCTTATTTTTACCCTTGGGAAGTTTTTCTCTGCAATCAAAACCATTTTTAATATCAGTTGGAAATTGTAAAAAAAGCACATAGGGATTTCAGAATTCTTTGAGATTCAAATTAAGATGCGCCTAGAGTATTCGATTTACCTTTGTTTCTGTTCCAGAAACTCTAAAAAGTCAAAAACGTATTTAATTCCCTTCGATGCGTCCAATTTTTCAGGTTCGTCATATACATCAAAATTGAGGGCGACCGCTACAATTTTGCTATTCTCTTTCCGACGTATGACAAAACTATAGCAATATAAAATTACAATACAATATTAAACCTGAACGAATACGTAAAATTATACCTGTATCCTTTTTGAACCAATTCTTGCCAGATTGAACGAATCAAGGTAATAAATTCTTCGTAGGTTGACAATGTGTACTTTTCCAAATCTCCTCTGTGAGAGAAACTGTATGCAATAATGCTGGAAATAAATACAGAAATCAGAATGATCAGCGTTTGAACGAACCAACATTTGGAATTATTAAAAATCGAGAATAATTTGTATATCCATACGGGACAACTTCTTCCTCGTGTTCGGCCTTAAGTATCTCGGACGTGTAAATGTTCTTTGCTTCATTACTGACAGAAGGGACATCCACATTAATTGAACACAACTGTATTTTGCCAATAATTTCTTTTATGGACTTTGCAGCCACGAAATCTCCGATTGCTGGAATTTACATATTTTAGAAACTGATTATGGATATTGGTTCTAGCAATTAATAAGTTAAAGTTGAATGCACCGAATTCAACATGCGCACTTTGAGTGACTTACGAATTTGAAAATTTCTTTGACGAAGTTTCATGATGACTGTGATCGAATTCTGAAAATCAACATTTTAAAAAATGCATAGCATAAATGCAAAACGTTTCGTTGTGATTGAGACCTACCAATGAAGTACCTCCAAGATTAAAAAATGAATCGTCCAAGTCATCAACAATTGCATGTTGGGATGTCCCAGTTACTTCGGACAAAACTTCTACGAGAGCTTTTGCCTTTGCCAATTGTTCTTCGGGCATATTCAAGAGATGCCATTCCTTGTACGGGGTAGCTATAATATTGAAAAACATAATTATTTTGACATTTAACAATACGCTCAGTTAGTTTTAACAGCTTGTCAAAACTGCATTACATGATGTTCGCTCATCTTCAAAAGTCTTCAATAGACGCTGGCGATCAACTTTTCCATTTACCAAGAGTGGAACTTCTGTAATTATTCTCAATTCTGGAATTTCATATGGTCGGAGCTTGACTTTCAGCATTGCATTGATTTGTCCTTGTGAAATACCCGATTTAGGAATTACAAATGCGACAAGGGCCTGGAAACAGAAGATAATCTTATCTAGCATTCTATAGCTTTTATGATAAATAATATTGTTTTCAAACAGACCTGATCTGCAAGTCCGGAATGGTAGCACAGTACTACTACTTTTTCGATCAATTCAGTTTGAGCCCTCAAACCAGCTTCAACTTCACCCAAGTCTACACGGAATCCTCTAATTTTGATTTGTGAATCAACGCGCCCCTCATAAAATAGAGTTCGGACTGAAGGTGTTGGTTTTCCAATTCTTGCAAAATCTCCAGTCTTAAAGAGTCGATTGAATCCTATACAGCGCAGCGATCAATTTTTATTCGTTGATACTTTCTCCAGTCTGATTATCCACACATTTCCCAGAAACTCACCGATTGTTTTGGAGTAAGGATTGTCGACAAATTTGTCTGAATTTGGAATACCAACATAACCAGAGGCCAAGTTGTATCCTGAAATGTACATCTCTCCAGACTCACCTGTTAGAATACAGCGTTATTTAAACACTTTCATTCCCTAATATTATATGACAAACTACATCAGATCATTTAATCTGAACACGAGAAATTTTGACTCTAACAATAAAACTTTCTATTATGAAGTATTTGTATTTCCAATTTAAGCATTTACCTTCCGGAACCACACCCATTTCTGGGTTCAAAATATACACAATGGTATTGAAAACAGATCGCCCTAAAAATTCACAAAATATTATTGTCTCAAGATCGTCGATTGTCTTAAGTGAATGAGAAATGTGTAAAATATTTTTTTACCGATTGGAACATGAACATCATCTGTTTTCTCTTGCACATCTTTAACAGATCCAAAGGTCTCGTAAGTAACATCACCCATAATCTCAGTACTTCCATAAAAATTGGCCAAAACAGTCCCAGATGGAAATTTTTCAAATACTTCCATCAGTAAATCCTTGGGCAAAGTTTCTCCGCTGCAAACCCAGAGAACCACAGTTTTCAGGAGCTCTTTGGACTTCTCACGTCCAAGAATTTCAATTGTGTGTAGAATTGCACGAAGGAGAGAAGGTACGAGAACGATCCTCGTAATTTTGTCATCTGCAATTCGTTGAATCAAATAATTGGGATGAGTAGATATGGTCTTCGCATAAACCGTGACTGAGTAACCCATGAGAAGTGGGCCAAAAATTTCAGGTACAGAGTCCACAAAAGTCAATGCTGTTTTAAAACAACAACGTTCGTCAGAAATGTATGGGAATATCTGCCATTGCCAATTTAAACGATTCATTATTGTCCTAGAAGTTCAAAATAAAGATAGAATTTCTAGATCATTTTATTGCATGGTGGTTCATAAGCAATTGTCGCCAACCATCTGCGCATCTCACCTGTGGTTAAGCCGGACACCTTTGGGTTCTCCAGAACTCCCAGAAGTATACAAAATAATTGCAGTTCGTTCAGCTGGGACCGAATGACTTGGGAAAGGTTTGACCCCATCATTTGAAGTTTCCTTTTCCGCAAGGGACATCAATTCCTCCACACTTATGACCTTTGTATTTTTGACAACAGGGTCAAATTTTGAGAGAGCGTGGCCATGTGCATCAGAAATAATCATTAGAGGTCGAGCTCCTTCAACGATTTTAACGATGCGATTTTCTGGGAAAGAATTGTCGAATGGGAGATAGGCTCCTCCCAGTTTCAAAATTGCGAAGAGACTAAATATTAAATTTTGGGAGGGTGGTAGGCAAACTCCAATCACCTATATCGTAACAATTAATCAGATTTTATTTATCATCTATTTTCTACTTTATTAGTAAGTACAAAATTACTATGTCCATGTCGGGATTTGCAGTTTGTACATTATCCCCACCGAGTAAGTTTCGTATCACGATGGCCAATTTAGTTGAGATATCATCCAGTTCGTTGAAAGTAGTGTGTTTCTCCTCTTCAATCAAAGCCCGATTATCCGGTGCAATTCTCCCTTCCGTGAAACCGTTTTGGAAATATTGCATTACTGAAATGTTCCCTGGAAATGAACGGATTTCACCCTCCAAAACCTTGGTTAGAATACCTGGGGTGAGGTTTAGAAAAAAATCATGTGATATCTAATTTTTGTTCAAAAAAACATGTAGTCCGATGACGAAATCATGTATATTTTCTTTTGACAAATTGAACATGTATATTTCTACTTCGCCCCACCAAATGAAAAATCTTTCATTGCTTGCATCTCAATTCCGAACTAACATATCAAAAATATCAGCCTTCAGTACATACCACGTATGCCGGTCTGTATTTTCACAAGATTTCGGAGTTTACAATTTCATTTTGTACAGTTACGGAAAATTGACTCTTTGTTTAATAACCGCACTCCAGACAAAATAGTTCATGGAAATATAGAACACCAAGAAATATGACTTGATAAGGCAAACGAGGTCGATTAATCAGGAAATACGGCTGAAATACGGCTTGAGGAATTCGGAATAAGGAAGGTGAACTTCGCTGAATTGGTTAAGGTTTGTGGTTATGTATTTCCCAACGAATTTATCCGGTGAACACCAGTATAATATTTAACTTTGTGAGGTATGCCGAATGAGTGTGATGAATGAGTTTATGGTTTAAATAAATTCAAATCCAATCTCTTTCCAATGTCAAAAGGAGAAACTTGCGAACGATTCAAAATTTTGTAGGTGTGTTTAAAATCTCCAAAATACATAATACATTTTGAGGAGCTTAATCTTTATGAAAATGGTGTGCTGAATTTTGAGTCAATTTAAAATTAAAACTCCTTACCCTCTTCCGTCCCAGGATTTTCGGGAAATAATTCGTAATCGCTGTCTTTCATTTTTCTTAACAGACTTCCGAATTGCTAGGAGATATAAGATTGCTCGAACAGAAAGTTCAAGATATTGTGATATTTCAGACTCCGTGTACCGTTAACTCGCTGATTAGGACTAACTGGAAATGTTCCAGGCAAATGAAACGAAACACTGGACAGAATCGTGAATCATCAAGAAGGGGGAAGAGGTTAGCCGAGTGAGAGTGTATATAATTTTTACTTCCTTCATTTTCAAGTACACTTACGTTAATAACTTACTTGTTTCAATATAAGCATAAATTCACATTAGTCAGAGTGAAAAATTAAACTATTGTATTTAAGTCCTTTAATTCACATTTCTGATTACTGCACATATGCGCATCCCAGATTGACCCACAAAAATTAAAATTTATTAGGATGTCCTCTGTGGAATTGGTCAGCCTTGTATTTGTATTCGACAAACGTGAATTGCAAATGGCAGGAAGACCTATTAGTTAGTTGGGAGAAAAGTCCAACACAAAACTAGCATATTATGTAATATCTGGTATTCGACATGACGGATCCCGAACTGTAATGACTAATTAATTATGGGTTATTGATAATATTAGAAGTCAGTAGGTGCACGAAATGTTACAATTTTGCATAACCAACTTGCTCAGGTTACAAATGCGGTCATTTTCCTTACTAATTAATGTTCTTCATGTATTTTCTCGACTGAATTTTCCCTTCCCATTGCAAATCGCAAATGAAATGTTTACAGTAGGGAAAGGGCTGACAGTTACACTCACATTTAATTAACAAACAATGACAATCTTTTTACCTTAATAATTATAATGGGGGTATAAAAAAGCCACGCAATGTGATTTCAAATTGGAACATCACCGCAAACGGCCAATTCATTATTTATGAAAATTGTGCGTGCATGAGCATGTGATGTATGTAAAATGTGAGTTGTACTGTATGACATTAACTTTTTTTAAACAACAGTTTCCCAGCAGTTCTAATGTAAACGTATCCGTAGAAATATTCTTTCAGCGATAATGTATACATTTTTTTTTTTACAAAACCATTGTTTTGACATAAAATATGTTGCAGGCTCTTCCGGTGAGGTGAATTGCGAGCGTTGACTTTTCAGTAATCAATAAACAATAATTTTTACACAAAATATGTAATGTTGCAGGGTGAACATTTCAGTTTCTAGAAATTCACTAGAATTTCTTCCTCCTATCCATTCAACGTTGACAATAGTTAATTTTATGAAGTGCATCGTAACCTCAATGATAAGATCAATTGAGTGCACACATATTTTTATAGAACGTACATTATGGCTGCATTTATGATGCATTCTGGGAAACGAACGCACAGGAAGGAAAACGACACACATGAGTGATTAGAATCTTAATCTCATTCCCAACTCTTCTACCTCCAAAGCACAGATTTCCTGCATTGTGTCGTAAACCTAATCATGGCAAAGCGTAGAGACAAGAGAATAAGAACAAAGCAATTGCAGGTGTGTAAGAAAAAATTAAGTTGAGTGTTCCTAATCATTTAGTACACAGTACAGGTTGTTCCAAAATTGGATGTGACTGTGACCAAAATTTAACCGATGCATAAAGCGCACATAATTTAATGCTCCTAAAATATTTGTGTTTCTCGAAATCTCTAATTATGTGTGATTTACCCAAAAAAATTACGTTTTTAGCTAGTGCACTGTTTTTGAGATAAGATTTTGAAATTCCTCTATTTCTGGCCTACCCTGTAAATGTTATCTCTCATTGCTGTCAGTCTCACTCACTATTCCTTGGCCGCTACACAGACCACTGCAGAAAAGTTGTATTTTACTTCATTTTTTTTTATAAAGGTTGGTACGGTCAGTCAGTCTCAATCAGGTTTTCTCCGTATACCTTAAGAAAAATTCATAAGATATATAACATTTAACGCCCATAATTGAAGAAACAAGTTCAAGTAACTCCAAGGCATATGTATTGTATGATGTCTGGTAATGCATGGTATGGCGATATTAATCCACCCAAGGATTTTTGCAGACGTTCAAGACGTGAACTCTGAAAAATATGTTTGCCTTGAATGAATGGTGCACTCACCGCAGAAGAGTCAGTTTGTTCCGTTGTCCAAATTACTAGTGGAAAGTCAAAGTTTAACATTGTTAAGTTGTCAGAAGTTTGAGCCAAAATGTGAAGTTTTTGTTCCCTAAAATATTTCCAAAAATACCCTTAATTTTTTTGTACCCCTTTTCCGAATTTGCATGTTTCATCAAACTCCCGTCAAAATTGTCAAAATGTTGAGATTGGCTTGTTTGTATAAATCCCAACGTTCAAACTTATTCCAAAGTTTAGCCTTGGGTTATT
>JAQGCB010002926.1:0-10603 GCA_034698835.1 Protaphorura tricampata | reverse complement strand
GGTGATTGAGACTGAGCCGCCAGCGGATTCCAGTGGCGACCATTCAGATCGTGTGACATCGCCTACTGAAAATAAAGGGCCGTCTGTTCCAGAAACTCCAGTGATTGATGAGAGTACTAAAGTAATTGCGAAGTAAGTCATGGTTTCACAAGGTGGTTCAGGTTCATTGCCTTGTGTATTTGAATCAATCAATTGAATTATTTAAATTAATCGTGGAGAATATAGTTTTAATTTTTTCTTCGTTTAAAAAGCCAATTTTGTAATATTTTTTAAAAATAATAGAGATGCGGAAATCGGAGAAGATGAGACTGAAATTGCATGTGGAGTTGATGATGAGGAAATCAAAAAGAAAGAAGCTGCTTTGGACATTGCTATTCGTGAAGAGGAATTATTAGAGGAAGAGCTTTTACAAGTGGAGAAAGATTTTGAAGAGGTGAGCAATAATAATTAACTAAAACTGCTCTTTAATGCACGGCGAAGGAGTCTGAAGTGTGATACAATCAATGAACGTATTAGCGATTACGTGGACGCATTATCAAAATCCATTAAAAATTTCAAAATCAGAGTCGTTGTTATAGTAGAATAATGTACTAAAATTGATGCCCTCACAGATTGAGAATCAGTCGAATCATGGCGACGTCATTTCAGTCTCTGAGAATGAAAATCTAGTTAGTAGTCCCGAAGTCCATGAAAGTGATGTGACTGACTTAGATTCAAGTGTTTTGGAAACGAACGTGGAAGAAGATAATTTGGAGGAAGACGAGTACTTTTTTCTTGGGAAAGATGCCAGGGGTAAGAATTTGAATTTGAATTCCAAATAATAGAAATTATTTATAATTAATTTTGTATTTTATTCAGCTGCTGAGGAGTTTCTCCCAAGAGAACCCGGAAGAATTGTAACACTCAGAGATAAACTGATGTCACCCGCGAGAAAATACGACAGTGCAGAAACTCTGAAACGGCATCAAGCGAAACTTGCCAAGGCTGAGCGAAATCGCGAGCGGTTGCTTCAATCCAAATACAATCGATATGTGGAGTTGAGCGATCGTGTAATTCAATATTATCAGATATCAAATTAACTCAACTCTAAACTAAATTTTCGAGATTTAGAATCTAAATATTAATTAATTCCTTTAAAGCCTTTCTTCTGATTATTATTATTATTTATTTTTAGTTTGAATCTCTAAATGAATCTACGAAAAGATTGGTTGAGGAAAGAGCTGAACTCATAGTTCGTGCAGAAGCTAGACGAAAAAATGCAGCTGAGAAACGACAACTTTACTTGAAGGGTATAAAAATGAAAGCTCACGATGAAGATTCGAAAGCTAGAGAAATCGCATTCATCAACCGAATTGAAGCTTCCAACAAGAGGCATGATTATTTTGCCTCTGCCCAGGTAAAGCTTGGAATGATTGTTTAAAAATATCCCATTAAAACCGAACAAGGCATTCATATGTAAACTCCGACCGTCAGGAAAGCTGCATTTTAACGCCAAAGCATTTTTCGAAACTAATTTGAATGCTGACGTGCATTTTTAGTGTAGCCTCAGAACTGAAACCTTATTCCTTCCAATTTTTCAGGAAATCGAAGATCGACTCCAAATGCGAGAAGAGGAACGGAAATTGAGGTTGGAAGAGAGGGGGACGAAGGCTAACGCTGTTCTAGAACGTCAGTTCCGAATTAGAAATAATTGGGAGGTACGTCAAGTTACATAAATATGAAACTGAATGGAGACTGAAGACTTGTTTTGGAATTTTACTCTGAATTTGATTCTTTGTATTTACCAGTCAAAATTAAAAGAAATCCAGGAAAAAAGACGTAGAAACGAGGAACGTATTACACGGGAGAAGGAAGAACGAGCCAAAGAGAGGTCGGATCTTGCACAAGAGAAAGCTCGGTAAAAATATTCAATTAATTTGAACAACAATTTACATTAATTTTTCTCCAAGTTTTATATTCAATTAAATTTTTGCAGTGATCGAGAAGAAAGAATTTCTGCTCTGAATGCTGCAAAACAGGCAGAAAAGGAAGAGCTTCAGAAGAAAATTCAACAACGTCAAGAAGACACTGCTCGACGTCATGACGAAAATATAGAGCAAATTCGACAAAAGGCTATTGAACTAAGTGTCCCGCGGAATTCCGAAGATTCGTCTGTCCAGACAAGTGTTCGGATGTGTACTTTGTGCCAAGTTACGGTAAGTTAATTCAGTTTGGGTAGTGGGAGGGTGACTGTGTAATCTACCGGAATTACATTACATGCAATAAGTCACACTATTTTGTTCAGATGCAATCGGAAGTTCAGGAATTAGCACATCTAAGAGGTCGCGCTCATCTGGACGCTATAAAGAAAACAGAAAGAGACTCAAATTCCAACTCTAGTGTGACTTCCCAATTTGGCGCCGAAAATTTCGGCATCAGATATATCACGGACGTGCAGATTGACAAGCTGAAGCCTGGAGTGACCAACGACAAGAATAGGGTTAAAACATTGAAGAAACATTGCAAAAAGCTACTACAGAAACTTGAGACAAGGTGGCAATTTTAATTCATAAAATTCTGAATGAATGAATATCTCCATTTTTCTGGTAGTCCGTGTGAGGGTTACCGGATTGATTATGAAACATATTCAGCGTGTTTATGTTACGTAATAACATTTCGTTTTGTTTTAGCGGCCTTGAATATGAATCAGAGGAGAGTGCCAAACGATCCGAGAAACAGTTTAAATGTGACTCGAAACTGGTACGGCAAGTTCAGAAAAACGTCAAGGAAATGGCCCGGCTCACATCAATAATCTGTGCTTCCAATGGCTCACACCAATTAGCAAGTTCATTAGATAAACTTCTGAGTGAAACTAGGAGATTAGCCATTCGGGTAAGTTTTTTTTAGTGAAGTTTTTTCTACCCCTTCCGATTGTGGCCAATGTTGAAGCATTGTCTTCTACGTATGAACAAATATTAATCTGAATCCTAATTACCGGGGTGGCTGCCATTGCCAGCACACATTTATTTCCATCTGTGCTTTTATTCGCCTGTTCGTATTTCTAAGTATCGTTACTCATGAGCTTAAAAGTACCTCAGTTTATTTACCGAGTTGACCTGCTTCAACTACCAATATCGAACAACCAATTCTTGACTTCACGAAAACTCGGAATTTTAAAATTATAAATTTTTCTTACAGAATCGATTTATTCAAGATGCGATGATTGGACTTGGTGCTCTTGGAACTGTTACAAAACTTCTTAATTGTCGGTCGACGGAACTTCCTACAAAGTAAGAGACATGGATGCACGTATTCTTTAAGTAAATTCAGTTGCAGTCACTCATGCTAGTTTCAAATTTTCTTGATGCGTTAGAATTTCATGTATTTTCTTTCTTTCTGAATTCAGCCAATCAATTCATATGATCGGACGTATATAATTGAAATGTATTCAGGAGAGAGGAGATCAAATTATGTACATATAGATGAAAAACAATATTAATTTTATTTTGTTTGTTGCAGAGTCAGTGTTAGCGCTTGCCTCTTTATTGTTGGATGCATTTACCAAAATCTACCAAACACCATCTACGTTTTGCGGAGCTCTTGTATTTGTGCTATTCTAGAATTCACCGCAACTCGATGGAATGTGAGTCAATTTTAATTAAATTCTGAATTGAGTTTAGATATTTGATCACCCAGGCCAGGATTGAATCTCCTGGTGTCGTTGTGTCCTATCTTGAGTTCTTACGAGCTGTTCGGATCTTGGCAGACAAGTGTGACACAAATTTACCTTGATCGTATTCAGTGAAGATGGGAACTGGATTAACATTTTTTTCTAATTCATTCCAACCGTAGTCTCTTGTTCCGGATGACAACCGGTGGCGCTGTGGATCTCCACTGGGCGCCAATGAGCCGTTGCCAGTGGACACTGCCGTCGAGGCTGTCGTTGAACTTCTTTTCAACGTCATCAACATTGTTCCAGACCCTTTTACTGGAATAACAAAATTTCTTCCTGAACCTGAGAAGAAACTATTGCAGAGTAGAACTTTGGACATTACGGGGTAAGTAGAGATTATTTTATTTTATGGCTTATTGCATGATTATTCGTTTTTCGGGAATGATCCGAGCTTTGGACTTTGGACTGCGAGGGTGATAATCCCTGTGTTAGATGGAAATCTAATAATCTAAATAATTCTTTACGGACAATGATTTGAAACATGAAAATATAAATTGATTTGAAGCACTATTACAACGACCGAATTTTTACGGCCATTTTTATATGTTACAGGTATTTGGTGGGGTCTGGTGTCATTGACCGTCTATCGGTGTATTGCTCAGGGATCCGTGGACCAGTTGACACTCAGCCATTAGTGGCAGATCTTCTCAATAAGTCACTTGATCTCCTCATATGTTTCGTTTATGCTCTGGATGTTAGGTGAGTTTTTCGTGGTGAAAGTGTCGGAAAACGTAGCGTGCCCGCTAGTCTTTTACGAATATAAAACAAAAGGCTTTTTTTTTGCAGTTGGGACAGGTCAAAATCAGACACAACACAACTATTGGCGACTTTAGAATCTACCGAATTAGCTGGAGCCGTCTCCATGTCTTACTCCCTATTACTTCATCAAGGTGCTCCGACACGCCCACGTCAAGGCCCTGACCCTGTCAATGGCACAGAAAACAATCTTCCCTTAACTCCTCCACCACCGCCAGGCCTTGTGACAGGTGCTGTGGTTAAGTCAACCCTGTCTCTCATTAATGCCGTGGCACATCTTGATATCAATATACTACAAGTGAGATTTAGTTTAATTCATTTAATCGAAAAAAATGGCGAGAAATTCCACATGTATTTTAAAGTAATACGTTTTTTTTATCCATTTCGTTTTTAATTGACAGAACGTCCTGGGTTCGGAAGCCATATCTCTCCAATTCCGTCACATTGTAAGTCAATTACTATGGCAAGTGGTTCCACATCGAACTTCAGATTTATTATGGGGTCGTCTTCTCAATGAACTCCTAATGGCCATTGGGAATTTCGCCGTTTTGAACAAACAAAACCAAATAACCATTCAGTCTGGGCAAACACCAACGGTTCTTCAACAATTGTGTCGTGTGCCAGATCGTTATTTCGTGGAACCAAAATTAACCAGTGGATTTTTTCCGACGCTCATCGCATGTACTTATGGGTGTCCAGAAAATCGAGCTGTTTTAGTTCAAGAGAATATCCAACCCGAGGTAACATTTTATTTTTTATAATTGCTCAAATACGGAAAAAGCATTATTTTTGGTAAAAACAACTTTTTTTTGTACATATTTTAGGTACTGGAAGGTTTCTTGAAGTCTGAATTCGCTAAGAAAAATACCGTGACCAAGCGTATCCTTGCAACCTCAGAGTTGACAAACGGCATCGGCAGTGAAGGAATTACGAATGGCAACGTACCCTCCACTAAAAAATCTAAAAAATCTCAATCTAAAACATAATTAATTATAGTACTAATTACCACTCGCAAACTAATCTCCAGTGCATTTATTTTCTAGCCTCAATAATGATTGTGATATGAAATAATATACTACATACTATAGACTTGCCATTTTAAAGTAGTTTAAGGTATTAATTTAATAATTGATGCATTACATTTTACTATTAACTTATTACTAGTACTTACAAATTAATTTTTTCTAGTTTCAAGTTTTAATACATGGTTCCCTCAGGGATTCGGTTGTCGGTGGGATTTGTCAAATGTGCGAAATCCCACGGATGTAGCGAAGTCCAGAAGAGCGTAACTTTTCTTTTGAATGTTGAAATTAATAATTTTTAAAACTCTCAATTGAAAAATGAAACAAATAACAATATAAACACTTCGGTTTTCGGATTTGGTCTGTCTGTTACTTTTCGTTACTTCAGTTCCACATAGAAAAGGGTAGTTCATATAGTTTTATGCCATCACAGCGGACAGCCGAACCATGTGTGATGGTATATATTTTGAAGAGTTTTTCATGTAAGATCGAGGGTTTAGTCTTCCAATTAGTGTCTCCAAATCAATCCAATGGCGCAGCACAATATTAAGACCGCTCGTATGTATTTGTCTCGCGTTCGTATCCTTGTAGTGAAAGAATTCCCGTGCTCCGCGGTATCCATTAGGTTTTCGTCTAATTATTTCCAAATTAATCTCTCAACAAACGGGGCTTCTCACCACTGATTATAGTCTCTAAATTCCAAATTGGACTACATATTTGATGGGGCATATGTCGTCAATTCTACATTTGAAGTCCCGTAATTTCTGTCAAGGAACATATTGGCGACAAATCGGCTATTTATGGTTGTGCTGAGGACATTTCCGGTGATTAGGTGCAACCATAAAACACCTCTAATTGGGTTTTTAGTCTATCCGATTTCTGCATAGGAAGTGGCCTGGTAACGACACCCGATCCTTTAGTATGAGCATTTTGTCAGATATTTGACAGCTTTCCTTCAAATACCAGCACGTCTCATTATACCCCATAAGTTTCTGTCCGAGTTCGAAGGGACCCTTTTAGGCCGGATCTTTGATTACCACGATATAATCACTTTTGTGCTAACAGATTCAGCAGTATTGCTTCATTATTATATCCGGAAAAAAATAATACAGAAAATTCACATTTCACATTTCAAAGAAAGTTGTACTTAGGTAATTTATCACGTAATCGCTTAGCATCACAGGAACTGTCGAATGAAATTCAGATCAGACATTATGGTTTAATTTCGTTATCATAAACTGACTGTATTAATCGCTATTATTTCTAATTTGAATTTTGAAACACAATTCAAGTTTATTAACCGATGTAATTGGAATTTGCATTGCTTTGCTATATTTATGGCAGCGGTACAGCATGCGAGGCAATTTTTACAGTACAATGTACAAGTACAACATGCAGTGCCAGTCAAGTTAGTTAAACTAAATATTATGTACAATATAGACAAGTCCCTGAAAACGAATTACTTCTATTTACTATTTATCCTAGTTTCAGTTAGTTGAGTTTGAGTACCAAATAAAAATCTCAAATCATTGGCTACCGTTAAAATATAAGGAATGTTCATTTAATTCTTACTATCCGATTCCGAACGTACGACAACCGAAAGACAAAAATAAAAGGAAAAATAAAATAAAGGTGCACTGCACTTTTTTGAATGAGGTTAGTTTCGTTCTCCTACCCGATATTGTTTTCATTTCGTTCCTACATGTTTCACCAGTCAGATGTAAAATTACAATCCACCTCAAATCATCGAAATTATTGAATTGAAATTAAGATTTCTCGTCACGAATATTTGAGAAAACTGCCGCACCTGCTAAATTTTTATTTATAGGAAAGTTTCATGCGGCCATTAAAATTTAAAAGTTAGTCTTTAAGTTGAGAATGCTCTGCTTTGGCATAAAAACCGTTGACGAATTGGAAAGTTCCATATACTGTCGAAAATTTTCTTATTCGGGAATGAGGCACTCGAAATGAATAATCGTGAAGATTTGTACGTAGATTGAACTTTACATCTAAACAGGCGATGTCTCAGGTATCATTGGTAAAGCTCTCAAATTCCAGCTCATTGACAAAACTGCTAAACAATGACTGGAAATGAGGTGGGATGTATTTTTGAAGAATTGACCATCTGAACTTAGAGCTCATATCATATTTTGCTTGAAGCAAGTACGCTGTGCCGAGGACGACAATGGCAACCGTTATCCAGCGGTGTCGAACAAAGATGTATCTCCCCAGGGACATGAATCTTCCGCCATTGTTGGCATTCCGTCCAACGGAGGCGCGCCCTCTGCTGTTGTTATTCGTGTCTTGTGTCCAAAGCTCAAATTGAAGTTCTTTGATTTTAATGGCTCGACTCTTGAGCTCCACTTCACGCCCAGAGTATTTTTGCATTAATCTCAAACTGTCTTGAAGCCAAGGTTCTAAGGATTCTTGCTCAGCTGGGAGGAGAGATAGGGCATGATGCATGCTCGCAATGTCAGTTTCTTTGACTCCAGTCTTGATTTTGCTCGAACTCCTCAATACAAGAGCAGCCGAAGTAAAAATTGGAATCAAACAGGGGGGACTCACTTCATCCATGCAACCGAGCATAAAGTCGTACAAACCTAAACAAATGATAAGCACAACGCAAATTAACAATTTGTTAGTAGTAAATACCGGTTAACGTGAAAATTTGCACTCTAAAGACAAACATCAATTAAATTAATTATGAATAACTTACGAAAAACGTCACTGTCATTCGCTAAGGTATGAGAATACCAGGTAAGCACCCACGGGAGACAAAATGCAACAGGACACTTATTCTCCTTGACTATTTTGTTGAACAATTGCATATCTTCTTGTTCAATGATTGAGTACACGACATGGATCAAATCGTGAGTCGCGTCCATCGTGACCTATAATCATTTGCGTGTCACAATTTATAAATTCATAAAATGACAAATTAAACGGGAACTTAGGCTTAACGGGAGTAAACCGATAAGGCTTACCTCCATAAAAGGAGCAAGACTAGATTCTACCATCCGGTTTAAACACAGGTATGCCAAGTACGGAGCCTTTTGAGAAATGCAAACAAGAAGGAACGTGAGAGAGATATCATGGAATCCTTGGTAATAGTAAGCACCCGGGTTTTTCTCCAAAACAGAACAAATTAGCGTAGTCAAATAAGTTAACAAATGATCTTGTTGGGGGTCACTCAGTCCTGGGGGGAAACGCTTCAGAACTCGGGCAACGTCCATGTGAACCTGGAAATTAAATTAAAAAATTATATTCAGCCTGCACTTCAGATACAGTTAGTACAAAACTAAAAACCAGGACTAAGTAAGATTTACTGGATTTGCAATTGTACAAGTGATAAGACACTTGAAAACGGCGTATATAATTTGCTCACCAGATTTCTAATGTCTTCTGCTACGACTTCCAATTTTTTAGGTAACCTTCTCGTTTCAAATGCTTGGATGTCTTCTTGAGGAATTCCAAGTAAAATCGGCCACGCCCTTTTCCTCAGTGTATCTGCAGAAAGAAGTAAAATAAAATGTAAAATAAGAGCATTGATAAGGAACTCGAATGTTAAAAGGACACTCGTTTGACCTATCGTAAGGCGACAATTCCATAAGGTGGATGGGATGATCGGAAATAACAACTTTAAACTGTATTTAGTCTCTGGCACTGCAGATTAATTCCTATATCACAATGTCAGCAGAAAAAATTGAGCAGGCCTTTGTTTTTTAAGAATATCGACTATAGAATCGCGACTTAACCCACTTACTTGAGAGAAGCCCACCAGGCGATAGGGCCAATTTCCTCAACGTCTTCAAATTGGTTATATCTTGAATGCCACCCGTGGCAATTCCTCCAAGAATGGCAGCCGTAACTCTCTCAATTTCTAATTGTTTCTCCAAGTCTGGATCAGCAGCCTGAGCCAGTGCATTACAAATTCTAGACACGTCTTCTTTCACCTCAGCCAGTCCAGCTACGCCGTTGCTATTACCGTCACTATTTCCATTACCATTCCCATTCCCAAATTCCATTCCACCATCACTACTACTTCTTCCACTCCTGTCTTCACCAGGAGGAAAATTGTTGTACCTATACCCTGTCGGGTCCTCCGAGTCGGGTGACAAGAATGCTAATTCTTCTTCAGAGAGTAGGCTTTCACCCTCGGCCAGAGTTGACGAAGAACTTGTCTTAGAACCGAGACTAGCTCTGTGAACAGCGGATACCGTCGGAGGACCAGGTCCGTCTTTGACATCGTCTCCGGCAAGAGGGTCAGCACCTGTTGAATTTAAGCAAAAGATTACAGTTAACTTTAGCTTTATTTTTGAATATTTAGTAAAATCTTGAAAACCCTTGAACACTCTTGAACACTGATAATTTTTAGTCATCCGAAAAATACTCATCAAAAATTCATAAAAATTCACCTTGTACTGAAGCCTGGGTGACCAAAACTTCCGGATGTCTTCCTGTACCTGCAGAGTCCACAGAATCCGCCAATGACCCCTGTGCTGTTTGATAAACGGAATTACCAGAGGTCAAACTAAAATAAGAACCATCACGTGACAAAGGAGCCAAGGGTGTGTCCAATTCACTCAGGTCAGCATCACTTCCAGCCATCCTTACACCGACAACTGATTAATTTGGGTAACGTCACCGTACAAAATATTGACCGTCGTAAAAGTCACATTGAAATTTTTTAGAAAATGGTAAATAATTTCAATTTGTTGACAATATTTTGACAATTGGGACCCAAAGAATAGTGGACTTATCAGAATTCAAACTTAGGGCGCAATTTCATATACGTGCATTGAGATTTGAGATCTCAAAATGAGTCATAGCAATACAGGGTGGTTAAAAACCAAATAGTCGGGATTTTGGAGAAAAAGTGAGATATACATTTTTATAGCCAATTGCACAGCATGTCGAAACAATATTTGTCTTAGGAATCCGACCAAGGCCTTCCAAGAATGAAAAAATCGTGTCAAAGACTGGGCAATTTATGAATAAACAGTCGAGACTGGATAGAAAGCCCGTGGAAGAGACTAACAATGGACCTATCCTTGGTGTTACACCCAGATTGACCCGAAACTTGGTATGGTGGTCACCATGACCTTCCTAACAA
>JAQGCB010002925.1:0-10606 GCA_034698835.1 Protaphorura tricampata | reverse complement strand
TATGTAGATTTTAGAGTGGGTTGAGTTGGAAAGTTGGAGTCCGCATATGCCGTCTCCTCGTTAGAATACATTGGATAAACTCATTCATGCAGTTAATTAACATTATGCTCTGCCGTAATGGGTTTATCGGTTTCCACTAATCCTAATCTCAAATCATTACCAGAATTGTTTCCCAGCAATGTAGGAAAAGGACGTTCCGCGAAACAAAAAAAAACGTGTATGTATGTAAGAACCGCCTTCATCTGATCTGAAGATGTTATGATAGCAATCTTTTGCATATTTAAACTTTGGCTCTTAGCTAGAATGATAGCTTTATGAAACGATAGTTATCTTTCGTACACTATTTGTCTTTTCTAGAATAAGCTGCTTTGAGACGACTACTTGCACCTTCAATTTTTTATCATATTGACAGAAGCGAGGATATATACATACGATGATGTAGGGGCGGTCGGATAATGTGAAATTAATATCGTTTTTTTTTGGTACGTTCTCAACTGTGGAGTTGTGGTTAATATTTTGAATGGACAGAGCTGTGTATCATTGTCAGTGTAATTCTCGTCAAGGGCACACACACAGGACGAGGACATCATGTTGTCCAAGAAAACTCCAAAAATGTTCGGGATATATTTCGGACTGGCTGACAAAGTTGGATTTACACCATTTGGATGGAATCCAGAAGATCACATTTTCACAACAAAAAAACCATTTGCCCTTGGAATCTGGAGTTTTTGGCTCATCCTCATTTGGATCAAAACGATTTATTTGGCTGCACAATTTCGACAGATTCAAATGTATGGATCCATGGGGGATCTCATATTTCACATGTACTTTCTCATGCCGACTGGACTCGGAGCAATTTTTGAATTTGATTTTTTATTCAAATTGAAGGATTTTCCATTCTTTTTTCATCGGATGCGACATTTCCTGGAATCAGCAAAAGGTTAGTATACATACATTATGCTTCTTTTAGTTTAGTAATACAATACAACCCAGTAAATATGTAAGGCATATACAGTGGAGTCTCTATATACCGAACTGGAAAAATGCACCACCTTGTGTCCAATAAAGAGAAAGTTTAATTATACAGAGAGTGGAATAACAAAGAAGTGTGTGCAATGGAGTTCTTGCGTTCCTGATATTCTGGTCGGTAAAGTGTACGATATAGGGGAGGTTGATATATAGAGATTACACTGTACGGGCCGCAGCCGCAAGATTACTGTTGGCAACCGGGCGTGCTGTATAATTACAATATTTTATCGGATATGCTGAAATTTTACGCCTCATAAAATATAAAAGGAACAAATTCATAATTATGTCATCAATTCCGTTCATGTATAAAATAATTTGTCCGCAAAGGCGGAGGTTTTCCCTCATCACTTTTACATACTTTTTCAAACGCTCCATACATATAGCGCCTTGTAACAAACATGATGTTTGATAAACAAACAAACATTCACGATATAATCGTATTGAATAAACAAATACGAAGGATCGTGTTTGTTTACTTAATAAACAAATACGAATAGGATAATCATCATCATATATTGTTTTTATAGAAAAATACATGCCTCATCACAAATCCAAATACGTAGTGGCTAATGACGGAATTGAGCCAATGATTACCATGAACTTCGGGATCATTGCATGCATGTCACTAGGAGTTCTCATGTTGGGAACGGGTGGGAAAGCTTGGCGAAGACCACAGTTATTTTATTCCGCATTCGTGAGATGGACTGGGTACACTGATTTCTCTGCCCGATTGGCATTTGCAGTATTGGAGGCAATGATCATAGCATTGAGCTGGACAAGTTGTTTCTTTCATGCCCTCATGTTTCCATCATTGACGGCCACCATTAATTTTTGGATTGAACATCTCAGGTAAGTGAAATTGTCTCGTGTGTGTACAGTACAACAATCAGACTTGGGTCAATTCCTTTTCAAAATGTACTTAAGTACAAAGTACCAAGTACAAGTCCGTACGTGGAATTGGACTTAAGTACTTTTGGAATTTTGCGAAAGTACTTGGACTTGGACTTAAGTACTTTTGGAAATAGGAGAAAGTACTTGGAATTGGACTTAAATCCATTTCAAAAGGAATTGACCCAAGTCTGACAACAATTACTGCATGAACAATTCTTCATTAGAATTGATCCGGCATTGGCATTCCGAATGGGCTACAATGAAAAATGTCATCAAGTTCAGGCAACATACCGTGAACTCCAAATTTTGGTCATTCATTTCAATGAACAAATGTCAACCATGATGGCGTGCCATCACGTGGCCGCGTTTATCAATCAAGTGGCAGCAAAATATGCTTCTCTGAGTCTGTACTCGGAAATGACGTTTGGCAGTTGGTTTCCTTGTCCGATTCTGGCCATCACAGGTACGAACTTACTTCTGCAGATACAACTACTGCTTGGTCACGTTTACGAAAGTTCAATGGATGTGCTGAATAATTCCTGGAGCCATGTACATCTCAAGAATGACCTCACGGAGCACAAATTGTTCAGAAAGGTAAGGAGATCATGTCCGCCGCTGAAAATAATGCAAGGACCATATTACCATTTCCAGAGGTCCAGCGCTCATGTGTATGGCTACTCCTTGTTTGAGTTTACCATCACCTTCCTTTTGTGGGAGGAGTGAGTTGATCATAAAAAATGTAGTATTGATATACTAGTGACGGCTTAGGCGGTAACTTGATGATTCCGATGCAACCCACCTTAAAATTTTCATAAATTATAATCAAAATTTTAAGTGTTTTAGCTTCTTTCAAAATGTAACTTTTACATCAATATTCAATATTAACGTTTATACTGCAATTCATATTAAGAAAACTACGCACAGGGGGGTGTAAATAACACTTTTAAAGCCTTCTTCACTATATACTAAGAGCACTTAGCAATAGTTTACCACTTAAAGCCTGAACTAGCAAACTTCATGGAAGAAAATTTCTGCATGGAAATTGTAATGAGAAAAATCATTCAAAACACACACACAAATGAAATGAGATGTCTTGTAGCAAGTTGTATAGAACCGACTTCAATTATACAAAGCAAATCAACCGTTGAATACACATGGAGGAGATACAAACACACATCCTGTGGAATAAATACCGTAAGCTGATGAGAGTCGAATAGATATAATGATAAGCTAAGAATATTTAATAGCACGCTACCTTGATGGATTTCTCCGATATGAGATAATTAAGATACCAATGCTAATTTACATGTTCGTACAATGTCTTTTTGATTGATGACTCTTATACACACGTGATAAGATACCAATGAACGAAATAGACGTGATAGAATATTTGAGTTTATTAGCTGGCTAGTTAACTCCCAATGTTTGTTTATGTGTCCGAGATAAGCCTTCTCATCAGCCCCTTTGTAATCGCATTCGAATCTGATCGCGATCGCAGGCTCAACCTTCCTCCCCTTCCATGTCTTAATTACTCTTTAATAATCAAGGTTTTGAAGTGGATAGAAAAATAAATTTTTGGTGACCTTGACCTCGTGGCATGTAAGTAATGTTTTGCCTTAATCAGGATCAGACGGGCTCATTAGAAATATGAACCATATTTCTAGTAAACGGTATGAGGCGTTAGGTTCACGCCACTAGGTTCACTCAAATGGTCTACAATTTCTGGTCTACAATATATATGATAAATATCACTGTTGATTTGCAACCTATTGATTGGTTGAACTGAACCTGTTAAAAATCTGTATTTGTAGAAATTATAGACAGTTAACGTCGTGTCTCATTTATTGCAGGTTAGTTCAGTACGTTTTACATAATCAATGTCATAGTAAGAAAAATAATGTCGAGGTTTAGCATGTATTAATGAATACCAATATTTTTGTAAAAAATGTATTAGCATAAATAATGTCTTACGAATATCTAACTAAGTTTTTATTGACGTAATGTATAAAAAACTTTATAATATGTTAATGCCGAATAAACTCGGTCAAATAAAATTCTATATCATATGCTAGAACAGCCTTTTGCGATGAATGGTATCTCAGGGAGCGCTGATACGGTATCCCAACGTTTAAGTCCATTCAATAATTCATTTTCGTTTTCATTAGTAATGATTAGGTTTTTCAAAGAGTTGAAATATTGTAAAATGTATCATAATTATATTACAAATTGTTAGAAACTGTGGCATCGGCATAGCGTTTAAACATTAGCACTTAAACCAATAAACTGACGTTTGTGCAACACTCCGTGTATTTCTAGTGATTAAGAAATATTTAATCTGTCCATTTCCATGCTACAATTTCTCAAAACTTTAATAAAGTCAAACACTGGTTATGATGTGGACCTGGTGTGATACTGTCTCAAACCATGATATTATTTAAATTTGAATAATTACTTACTATCCAATCCGTATTCGCTCAATATTTTGTTAATCCAATCCTTGAAGTATTTTACTAGAATTAACTCTGTGCGGACCCCCGGTTCACATATTCCTGATTCTTTAGCAAAACCTGAACTAATTACACCTCGGAGTTCCCATTTCTTTGACTCGCCTTCAAAGTAAAGGCCGGCGCCCTCGACCCCACATACTGAAGTTTCTAAGAATTATTAAGTTAATTTTACTTCTGCAATTACTAACCATTTTCGTACCCGGCACAGAAGTAAGTAAGAGTGGGTAGAACTTCATAGGGATAACTATTGGAACATTTCCCAATTAATACAATCGGAATGGTTGTCTCCCCTATTAGCCCTCTTAAAGGAGTTATCATTTTCCACCCAATAATCTTTTGTGAATGAAATTATTGTAAATCCTTGGTAATATTTTTAAATGAACAGGAAATATTTACCGTTCCAAAATCTCCAACATTGAAGACCCAACTGCTTGGCAAGCAAGCTGGTCTAACTCTCTCGGTTCTTTCCACAATCTGTCCCAGGGGTTAGAATGTATATATTTTTATATTGCGATTCATCGTTCCTAAAAAAGTTAATTACCTTGTCAGTGAATAGAATTGCAACATCATAACTAGAGCTTGCAGATTCGTAAAACTCGTGAACATAGATTCTTTCCACCCTTCGCATCACTGCATTCTCATCACCTGTGATGCTGTCATTATGCAATCTGCCAAAGCGTAGTATTATTTCATATGGATTCCGTTTAGTCTTGTCTGATGCTTTTGTCACACAACGTGCAGCTAAATTAACGAGGACAACTTACAAATTTCGGCATATTCTCATTATATCATGTTAGACATTCCATTGCAAAAAAGGTTACTAGTAATCACAGCTCCTTCAGAAACTAGTGTCCCTCCACAAAAATATTCAAGCTCTCCAAATTGATCAGACATTTGATATAGTAGGACATTCCAAGGCAAGTTTTTGACTGTTGAGTTATGTGTGGAAGTGCCACATTGAATTGAGCACTCCCATTGAATATCCCTCTCTGTCCAAACACTATTTATACACGTTCGACTAATCTTTGTAAACGTTGACAGGTAAGGGTATTTACAACTGCAAATAGTAATAGACAAATATCTTACAATTTTAAAACAACCTCTTATCGGATTTGAATATTATTATTAGCTTAACGGAAATAAATTTACGTGCATGTTGCAATTGTCCCATTTGGCGAATTGGAGCAGTTTGTCGGATTCCTTCGATATTTGCATGTGATATCAACATTATCTTCAATTAAATTTTGTGTACATACTCCGTCTTTAGCATCGAGATTGTTCATCGCAACCGCCGGAGTTGAAGAAGGTTGATGCGTATGATCGATTGAAAATGTATCCGGAGTTGCCAGAGTAGTTTCTTCAGACATCCCTTCATGTTGATGCGCATGATCGAATGAAAATGTATCCAGCGTTGACAGAGTAGTTTCTTCAGACATCCCTTCATTTTTCTAAATTAATCATCAAAGTCAAAATGAAATCATAGGCAACACGCAAGTGAAAAGGTCTATTTCGTTAGTTACTTCGGTCAAAATAATAATGAAACCTACGTTCACTGGAACAATTGGAGTTGGAGCGTTTGCATGAGAAATTATTTCATGCAGTGGAATGACTCGATCTGTGAAGTTGGGATCAACAATTGATACAAACGTTGGAAAGACTGCAACTGAGTTTAAGGATCTCGTAGTCGTAGAAGGAATCCATTCGTTTTTCTAAATTATTGTGAAATGAGTCTCAGAAAATGAAAATTTTATATATTTTTACTAACCTCTCCAATTCTATCAACAATATTAGCCACCCATCCAGTTAAATTCAAAACATTTGTAAAATATGAAAGTCCTTCACAAGTGACTTTGTCTGAAGAAGTGAGCTCGTGACTAACTATTCCCTATGAAATGATTGCGCGTTTTACATACATTACATGTACATAGGTTAGGAACGGTGAACAATCGATTAGGAAATGTGAATTGAACAAACTTGAACATAGTATCTGGACATTCCTTGACCTTTGAAAACAATTCCGCTCCCACTGTCACCAATACAAACCGCGGATCCTGAAATAAGCAATTTAATAATTAAATAATTAAAACATTTGGCTACATAAAAATAGATAAAAATTTACTATTAAATATTACCATTTTCAGTTCCAGCGCAGAATTGTTCAACTCCTTGTCGATTTTGTAATATTTGAAAACATTTTGCAGCACCTAGGACTGGTAAACGCGTATATTTTAAATAGCGTTCAAAATCGCCATTCTCGTTTATACCATAACCAACCACCTGAAAAGTGCATGAATTTTTTTATATTACCAAAGTAAAATTTGCAAAATTCAACTAATTAACTTACCTCTCCCTCACCAACTACGACTGGTTCTTGTGGTCTCGCAATATCGTTTTCGTACGGAAAACACGCAGGAGAAACTGTCTCAGAGAGGGCAATAGAGTGATCTAATTCAATTAGGCCAATGTCCGACCTGTGTTCCACTTCATCGTAAACTTCCGGCACGTAAATTCCTTTAACCTTATCATACAGTTATAGCCATCTTCAATTACGAACCTTGCCATTTACATACGTACTACTTACTGTAAATAATTGTGTACGAGTGTCTGCAACGTTTTCAGTCCAATTACTGCTAATCGCTCCAAGCACAACATGGTAAGACTCCTTAGGATATTGTGTAGATGCGATGAGACAATGTGCGGCTGTTAGGACGACATGCTCACTGATTAACGTCCCAGCACAAATGTAGTGATTTTCTAAGGTTTCGTCATCCTTTACAAATATTGTGGCATGTCATGGCCAGGAATACCTCAGAGTTTTCTGACCTTTTGCGATGAATGGTACATGTGGTCGGTTCTGTTTCCCACAGTCTTGATATAAATATTTTATTACAAGTGTGATAAATTAATGACTATGTAAGTCTTTAAAAAAATTCGACTCTAATTATATTTCGAATCTGAGTTCTTATATATTCTCCGTATGACTGTTACCAATTTCACAAATGAATTCTTCTAATCTTCTCATATTATCCCAACTACAATCTTGGCGTCATTGGAGTCGTCGGTGGACACCACCGCGAAGAAGTGGTCGATAGAATGGAAAACACTTATAATCAATAGTTGCTGACGGTGGTGCTGGGGAAGTGCAGTCAGTAGTGTTCCCTTGTGAGTTCTTACATGTTAATTCAACACCCTGCAATTAATTTCAAATGGTATGAAGAGTACGTTATGTACATATTCCCACATTTTCTTACCCGTCTTGGTGTGATTGGCAGAGAATTACATTCTGCTCCAACACTATAATAACATGTTGCAATTAAAAAATAAATTAAGGGTACAAAACACCTGTACTTGATGAAAACGATTGTCGTCGTGAAATGTGATTTTAAACGGGGAATATTAAATTGGGTAAGAGTTTGCAGAAGTTCACGGCTCGGTGATAACTATTGTTGGAATACGAACTCACACGGAATTACACTCCACACTTCTGCAGAAGAATGGTGCAAAATGAATATGCAAATCATTCTCATGTCGTAATGAACAAAACAAGTTCTTTGTCTAAATCGGGTGGTCGTAATAAAAATAGAAAGAACCTGTTTACATTGTGCTAATCTCATTCCGTTTATATTAATTCAACACACTGTAACATAATATAAATTTGGAATGCCAAATCTTGCAACACACTTTCTACGTTGATAATTGAGTAGTAACAGGCAGAGTGCGAAACTGAGGAATGTTTCAATTAATTACTTACACGAAATAAACTAATAAATAGAAGTGTTTTTGAAATTAAATTAAATTAAATCTGGGTAACTTTCCCGGTTAGGAATGGGCTTCCATGGAAATAGTTTGTTTCTGTGTGGAGTTTCAAAGTGCAATTACCGTTTCTACACAGTATCCATGCATATAATACTGCCGTGTAACGGTATTTACAATTAAAGTGAAAAAGTTTAAGAAAATTATTAAACGAGAGAAAACTAGTAAGAGTGTACCTTTATTACGGCAATGGTAACTCATCCGGTTGAGACCTTCCCAAAAGTTGTCAGCTGCTACAACTTATGCAAAATCCGGCCAATTCGGACGGAACAGCCAAATCATATGTCCAAACTGTCTTGTCCTTTGAGTATAGACATATCATAGAGTGATAGGGCATCCCTGGAATAATTACTTCGTTTCATTGTCGTTTCCCTACTGTCCGCATGGGGAATTGTTATATTCGTTTGAGCATCGTCTGGTTCTCCTTTATGTGTAACATGTGCTTTTATAAATTCTAATTTTAATTATCCGAAGAAAATCTCAGTTTCAGTAAATATGTGACGTAGGTTGATCTCCACGCACTGGTTGCAACATCCAGCCATATTGGAGGTGAAATAACTAAACCCCAATTATTTATAGATGAATTTATTAAATCATTGTTTATATATTCCTATTATAAATGTTCAAGATTTTATTAATCCAGTCCATGAATTCTACCACTTGCACAAAAACTGGGTAGTACATTGGGTCGTCTATCCCTACTCTTTCAATATTACATCCAATAGTCAATCCATGCAGTTCCCACTTCTTGGACCTGCCTTCAAAATAAAGGCCGGCACCGTCGTATCCACAACCCAAAGTTCCTACACGAATTCATTCACGTAATGCAATATGATTTTCATTTACCCTTCACTAATTATAGTTAGAACATTGATTGTTTACTCTTACCGTTTTCGTACCCAGCACGAATTAAATTTCGATTCAGTGGAGGGTCAAGAACTTGAATAGTTGTTTCCTTCAGCAAATCATTTGTCCCCATTTCGAATCTGGTCAGCTTTCGTGAATTATATTATATGAAATGTCTAAAAATCCTATTAATTTTAAATTAAATGTTATGTTAAAATCCGAATAATTATGATTTTACCGTTCCCAAATCTCCAGCTTGGATGTCACATTGTGTTGGGAGGCAAACTGGACCCACACTTTCCGTTATTGTTACAATCTGTCGTGGTTTTCGTTAGATGTGTTATATTGAAAAAATTTGTACTCGCTCTATAGTATTTTACGCTGGAGTTACCTTGTCTGTTATTATGACGGCAATATCAAATTCATGAAATCCTGGTTTGTATTTTTCATGAACATGAATGAATCTTACTCCAAGCATTTGAACAAATTCCCCGTCAATAATATCCATATTTTTATTCACCTTTCCAAAGTAAAGAATGATCTTATCCGTGACTCGCGGAATGGTGGAGTTGTACCATGTCACGCAAACTGCAGCTGTATGTAAACACAGATACATTATACCAGTGGATTCTGCACAAGATTTTTAAGTTAGTTGCACATATATTACTAGTAATGACTACGCTTTGAGAGATAAGTGTTCCTCCGCAAAAATATTCATAGTCCCCCGACATTGGAGATTTTTGATATAACGCAACATTCCAAGGCAAATTTGTGATTTTTGATGGTTTCGCATATATATTACGATTTGCACCAAGTCCGCATTCTAGTGAGCACCACCATGTTGAACTTCTCTTCGTCCAAATACCGTTTATACACAGTCTTGTTGTAGAGAATAATGTTGAATGGTAGCGGTATTTACACCTGTAAATTGGAGAAAGTCTTAATATTGCGATCGATGATTTAAAATATTCTTTTGTTTTACGCATAAGTTGCAAGCGTATTATTTGGTGCATTGAAACAGCTGATTGGTTTGCCGTCGTATCGATTTTCGCATGTGATGTCAACTCCTTCTTCGATGATTAAAACCTCAGTACACTGTCCGTCTTTACCAACAAATTCATTATCTGGAACCGCTGGCGTTGTAGAGGATCCACTGACATGAACGACTGTATTTTGAGTTGAAGAAGTAGTTTCTTCAGGCAACCATTCATTCATCTAAATCAATCATCAAAATCAAACCTTACGCAAAACGCACTGGAATTTATAAGCAAAGTTTTGTCAATATTTTGAGTACCTACCTCTCCAATTCTGTCCACAATTTCTGCCACCCATTTGATGAAATGCAAAACATTTGTAAAATAGGAAACTCCGTCGCAAATTGGCTTATTTCGATTGACCACCCCGTGACTTACAATTCCCTAAGTAGATTATTTGTTTAATTTCCAGTACGTCTACATTAACATTGGATAATAGAATGCACGTACGTACGTACTTGGACATAATATCTGGACATTCCTTGA
>JAQGCB010002924.1:0-10609 GCA_034698835.1 Protaphorura tricampata | reverse complement strand
AGATAGAAATTTCTTGTGAAGAGCCAATTTTGGTATGGTAAAATTTTGAATAGATAGAAATTTCTTGTGAAGAGCTGATTTCATTTATGGGTGTTATGTCAATTGACTAAAAGTCCAATACATATACAAATAGGTCTTGATGCTTAAATCATGAAGCAGGTGTTTGGCGAGGAGCTTAAGAATCAGCTTAGTATTAATCATAAGACATGAGAGGTTTGTGAATGAGAAGACAGTGCAGTCAGTGCAGTGTGGGTGATTTTTAGTACACCAAGGAGGACGTTGACAGTGCAGTCAGTGTGTTGGATATGTACATAAGTGGATGTCATCCATGCGGAGGTGCTCAAGAGCTTTTTGTCACCCTCTCGGAAGGAAGGACGTTCCAAGCATGCCAGATGTAATGAGCCATGAAAAAGGGTTAACCAACAATAAGCTCCCAAGTGTAAAATCCCCGTATCGTGTACGTCAAAATAAAGGAAAGGTGACCAAATGTACGGCCTTTGAATGGAAAATCATTAGGGAAACATCATTTGACACTAAATACGATTTTAAACTGAAAATGTCTAGATGATGGAATTCAGTTAAAAATCAAATATCATATATATCATGTATAAGTATATTGGAACAATGACTTTGGTGTAAAAATTTAAGGTAGATAGAATTCTCTACAAAATGTATATCTCACTTTATTCTTGCTTTAACTCCTAACAAATTCTTCTGTTGTAACGTAGTAACTTTGTGTCTACTTTTCCAAAGGGTAAGCGATGTCAAGTTTCTCTGCCTTGGCCATGGCTAGCAACTCCTTGCTAGCTCGTCCAATAATTTTAGCTGTAAAAACTCTCTACATGTACTGATTTCCTTACAAGTTTTTTGAGGAGTGATATTTTGGGCTAGTTTCTCACTATGTTATATTGCATCGTCTCTAAAGTCAAATCTTAATCAACACAGGTAAATACTGCTGAGGTACGTGCAGTCGCCGTGTAGTATAAACAGAAAAATGGTAAAAGCTTGTAGAATATGGTACAGGTTCAATGGTTTTTCGGGGGAAATGTTAGTCAGTGTGATTTTCAATCACGTAAAATAAAGTATCTTCATCAGCAGCCAATTTTTAGAAAATTTGCACGAATTGATACTCAAATACGTACATTCCGTACACTTCCTGTAACAATTTGCAATTTGCTGGTCTTTGCTGTACTTGTACGTAATATGATGGGGTGAAAGGAAAAGGGGTTAGGTCAAGTTGGTTCCATTCATTCACTTGAAAGCTCATCGTCATGTCATGTCATGTCATGTGGATGCCATGCCTGCCATGTCGTGTAACGTGTAAACTCAGTCAGTGTAGTCCATGACAAGAGGACACAAGGGATTTTTGAGAAACTCGACATTCTATCCATAATAAATATGCATTGGAAGAGAGAGAGAGAGAGAGATAGATTCTGGAGAGAGTTGAGTTTCCCGTGAAAGGGTTTCCACTCCTCCATTGTTACTCCAAATGTTTACTTTCCCACTTACCACTCGACGGAGGCTTGAGTCAACATTCATTCCAAGTCATCTTTAACGTACACTAACACACACACACGAATACGTACGTACGTGTTATTTTCCTTCACTTCTTCCAACAAACGAATAAAAGTTCTAATCAAATTACCTCATGGATCTAATATTCAAGTAGGAGAATAGTCAGTCAGGAATCGTAGTCCATAGTGCAGGCACACACAGCCAAACAAAGTAAAGGTGAAATGAGATAAAGAATTCACAAGAGTAGAGTAGAGAGATGACATTCATGACGACAAACTACATACAAATACACACAGGGTCCCAAATAAAAATTTAGGTCCTACCATTAAGACCACCTTTTAGATTCTGTCTTTATGGGGAGGTATAAAAATACTGTACAAAAAAAATCTTGGCCTACATAATTGTGACCACGTAGAATATGAATTTGAATTCTCAATCTCTCAAAATTATACATTCATTCCCAATGAATAAATGAAACAAATAATGCAAATTAATATGAAAGCTTCTGACTTTTGTTGCTTTGTGATTCAGGAGTGCGAATGAAGGAAGGATTTTTGAGGATTAGGACTAGTAATCAGGTTAGAGTGTTTGAGTTGATGAAAATTCTTGAAAGAAATACATAAAGTACGAGTTGTGTTTTCTTTTGAAGATAAAAAGAAACAAGGATAGATTGTTCCATTTTGTGATTTATTTCTTGGCATGATTGGTGACTTGACTTGACTTGGTATTTAGGGTACAAACATTTTCCTTGATTGCTACTTTGCTACTGCTCTGCCGACCTTTTTTTGTCATTCCGATTTCGTGTACGTACGTACATTCTCCCGGAAAGATTAATCAAAGAATTCCTTTGATTTTTACAAGTCAAAGGTAATCACCCGCTGAGTCTTAAGACGATTTTCCTACTATTAATCAACCTTTGGCACCTTTTTTTCAATTTTCTGGAAATGAAATTGTTTGGATTAATTCTACATATGGTTTTGATGGATTGAGCAATCTTCTTTCACACACAAGGGACTTTGGTGAAAGTATTGGATTTTTCCCTACAAATGACGACAGCAGCACGGCACTCCACTTTCGGTTTTTTCACTTACAAGAAAATGATTGCTGGCCCCTATTGAATGTGAATGTGAGAATGAATTATAAAAATCCCTAAATTGCAGTCTCGGACACTTCCGTGGATTTGAAAAATTAACGAGTTCGATTCTTCTTCTGTGCACTGTACGTTACGTACTACAATGTGTGTACCAAACGAAGCGTCGCATTAGAGTTGAAGAATAAGAGAAGACTCCTTGAATTATTTCAGATGTCAAACTCACTCAAAAGGTATCTTGAGTGATCAATGGTCAATTGTCCACGAAATTGGAAAATCGTGCTTCCCATTCTCAAACTCTTCACACTTTTTTTTTCTTAAGTACTTTTCCATTCAATTTTCCACAAAACTATATCGTGAAGACTTCAGAGAGTTCAGACTCGCCAATAGTCTCAATACTTTGGCTGGCCAGGCCAGGCTTACGTACGACCACGCAATATTCTGACAAGGTACCGCTCTTACATGTAAAATCACTCTATTCTAAAATGCTCACTCATTCAATGTTTTGCCTACGAAAAAGGTAGGCCCACTTTTAAACAGAATATTTTTTTTTGTTTCGCACGTGCGGTGGTTCCCTTGTGAGCAAAGACCGTATTTCACACTACCATCTCTCTCCTCTCCTACAATTCATCAAAACTTTAATTTGTTTCCTGCCTGCCTTCAAAAAAATCTCACGCACAGTCCACTCAATTGAACTCATCGGACAATCAAACCTAGGCCCATTGTGTACTTAACTTTTCGATTGTGCATGGGTCCAGCGGACAACTCTCAACACGATTCTTGTCCTCCGAGTGCCGAATGGAATCTTTGGCCGAAAAAAAAATTTATGTGCCGCAAAAATTACAAGGAAATAATATCGGAGTAATTTGACATACGCCATTCAGAATTACTAAACAATTGCTTGTTCTAGATAAAGTTATTAAAGTTGATACTTCCAACATTTTCCAAAATTAAATTACAGTGAATCCTGTCCTTGGCGTCCGAATTCCGGGTGATAAAATTTGGTCATGTTATGTAGTTGAGTTAAATTTTTAGGGATGAATCGGGTCAGACCAGACCTGATCACTTCAACCAATTGCCAATTAGTCGTAAAGTTTTGCACTTATGGACATGTTTCATTATATCGCCATTAGTCCCGTATCACCTATTGACTATTCTATCCAGAATATTGAATATGTGACAATTATGTACACGGAGTCACTGGTGTTCCTGTTCCTATGTACCACCTACACAATACACACATAGATCTCACCAGTAAAAATCCCCGACACCCTTAACAATCGGCGTGTTTTGTATTGACAGCTTTTCGTCTGGAGTAGAAAGCAGGAGCTAGACGTAATGTAACGTAACGTGGTGCTTAGTGCTTATGTATGCTTACATTACACACCCAGACTCCCCTATTTTCCAGATGATTAAGTGAGAAATCAGAGACACAAAAGACCACCCCATCCACATCCAATTTTATTTTCTCTTCCGACGTTCGTCATGCATTCAATACAATAGTGTTTCAGGAACATCAAGAAATAAAGTATTGTGTCTAATCCGCTCTTCCTTCCATTTATTTTTACTTTTTCTTCCTCACTAGTCAGTAGTTCACTACTAAACCACAGAAATCAAATCCAGACCAAAAATATGTATTGATTTGATTTCAATTCCGTACAAGGTTAAATAAGTTCAGAAAATAACAAAAAAAAATTATGCAGTTTGGACAAAACCGCCTATCTACAATTGAAACCTGTCCAGAACGACCGACATCGCTGAAGTGGTCGCTTAAATGCCTAGAATCGCAAGTAGTCAAGATATTAATGGAGTGACGCTTCCAATTTTGACACCTCTGTCAATTTGAAATCATGAGTCGTCTGGGTATGCATGCATGCATGTATGGCGTCTGGCTCTTGTGGACATTTCAAAATTCCTCTGATCATTTAAAAGAGCAAAGTGCCAAGTGTTCGTGTATTGTGTTTGTTTGTATACCCAGATTTTACACGATACATGCATAAGCACAAGCACCCATGGGTCGACATGTTAATTCTGTATGTCAATAAATAAAATCTACCTGCTAATTGATTCCAACTAGAAGTATCCTCGGCGTGTGTCCATTGAGTAAACATATAATAAGCACTAAGGAATGTAACATGTCAGTGTGGACAAAAGGTTTATGTCAAATGCAGACGCAATGGAATCTGTTCTATGTACAAATGAAAAGTGATGCATCAGAGTAAAAGCATTGTGTCGTGTTGTCTTGAGTGTACCTGGAATTTTCATTATAAAAAATCAAGTGCGCTCAGATTGTCTTCAAAATTATATAACAAGCATAAGAGGTTTCTGGAATAACGCAATAATATCCCAATTCCAGAAGACTGTATTGTTTTAACACAGAAGCAATTATACACAAAAAATATATTGTATGCATTTTACATTTTTAATACTTGGATTCCTTTAATTATACAACCCTTGGGAAGCTGAGGAACAAATATACCCCATGTCTCAAGCGCATAAAGTGGTCCACTGTGATTTAAGCATGGACAAAAAAATCTTTGACTTTTCTGCTCGTGGGTATTTTTTAAGGATTCTATCAAAGGATGCTTCTGAAATTTTGGACAAAGTTTCTAGAAAGATTCCACGGACACACAAGTAAACCCGTTTCCCAAATAAAAGGCATATTCGTTCGGACGATCCATCGTCCATGTGTAATTAAGGCTACTCAGCACCTAAAATCGTTCACAATTTTCAGTACGAAACGAATTATTTCGACGAGGATGATTTTTCTTAATCGTACCTTCTCAGTATTTTCAACTGACCAGGCAAACATTCCTCCCTGAGGGAAATCGGCAGCATTCCGAAACATCTGACCTGTTGAACACTACACTAAAGTGTACGTATTATTTTGTCATCTATAGGCTTACAAATGAGACTAGGTGTAATATCAGTTGAGCAAAATAATCCGTTTTTAACTTCAATTATGCGCAGTGTATCAGTGTATGTGTTCAAACCAATCCAATTCTATCGATCATTTTCTTAAAACAGAACAAGTTAGACAGATACTAGAATAGCCCTTGAGACCAAGACTCCAAAATAAGGGTCACCTTCATTCGGAGAATTTTTTTAATGTGAAGATGACCAAACATATCTGAATTACAAAATATTTAATTGGAGTCTTAAAAATTGTTCATTATGACGTGAATCAATTCTACAGATGTTAGTAGGTTGAATTTATAGAATCTTGCAATTTATTAATGATCAGAACCGTTCTGACTCTATATTCAGAATAGAGACCAATTTTGAAAACAGCATATGAAGTTACAGCGCACACTATTTGATATGAAATAAATTCATCAAAATCTACTAAAAAGAACCACCGCACCATGTCACTTTGTATCCGATGCATTTCCATCAGTTTGTTGAGTGAGTCGGTGAGTGATGGTCCTTTTGTGAGTGAATAAATGAGATGAAGGATGGAGTACTTGAGAGCCGGATGGATCTCAAACTCAACCCTTTTTACTTGCGTTCTCAAATTCTAATCGAAGGACTGAAACAAAAAAGAAATGACACAATAAATAAAACACGTATACGTACATGCACTTGCACACAGTGTATGAAAGAATGATTGAGTTTCATACACATACACATACACATGCAATATCATCATCATAACCCAACACTACTCAAAAAGCTTTAGAAAAAAAATTGACTACCATGTAATACGAACTCAAATAAAAAAAACTCAAACTCGGTCGAGTACTGACGGACGGGTACATTAATTTGTCATAAAAAGATAATAAAGAATAATCCTAGGTAGAGTGTCATAGGGTGGTGCATATATTTACTACGAATACTAAATACAGAATTATGTTCGATTGTTCAAATTCTGAACCACCCTGTTCGTACATAACTATCAATACATTGCAATGCTGCTGGCTGTTCTTTCTGATCCTTCTGTGTAGATTCCTAACCATAAACATCATTTACTAGAATGACATGCATTTTGTTTTCATAAGGGACTGAACAAAAAGAGATGTGTGATATATGTTACTTACTGTACTTACGTGTACGTGGAAAAGAATAAAAATGTCTGGACTCTTTTGTCGAGTGCTTTTCTTTTGTTTTATTTTGATGGGGCTCGACTGACTGACTACTCAGCTTATAGGAGTGCAGTGGCTGATGAATTTCATCGCGCGATCTGGTCGGTCTGTTGTGGTTCTAATGTCATTACTTCCTAACAGGATTATCGACTGACTAATTCACTCAGAGTTCATTTAGTTTAATTTGCTCTTCTTAATTTGGCTACTTTTTTACTGCTCAATTCTAATTTAATCTAAAAATATTTAAGAAATCATTGACACACTTGTCAATTTTCTTGGCTTTTAAATAGTAATCAACTATGTTCTGTTTATTTCTTCATTTCAACTTCATTTGAACTGGTGTGAACCAATTTTTGCCTTCCCAAAACGCAATATTGGAGTTCGAACAACACATGACCTGCTTTAGATAATTGAAAATTAAGTCTAACGCCCTGAACTTTGAATCGGCTTGAACATTACTTCGTGAAATTGCGAAGTTATTTAGACCTATAAGTGGTAGAAGTGATTCTATATGCTCATAAATCTGCGCTAGTAATAAATGCTTCAAAATTTAAAGAATATGCATATTCATACATTATAAACTACACATCATTCCAGTTTCAGACTTCCGACTCAATTTCACAAAATCGTTAGTCAATTATGTGTATCATACTACATACAAAACATTTTGTCGCACAACAGAAACCGGAATTTTTAGCGAGGAAATATATCATTAGAGCCTTGACTTGTTGAAGTATGTATGGTACATAATAATATAGCGATGAAACAAGGGCTGCTGCTTCTGTGGTACGGTACACAGTAAACTTGCCCAAAATAGATAATATTAATAATGTACGTGATATTTATACATGTGATAACATGATGCAGTGTGAAATCGAATAAGTACAGGATATTGCACGGACATGGAAGTTAGAATGATAATTCTATCATCATCACCATAATTTAACCATGTGATGTGATGTGATGTGGATGTGGATGTGTGTTGTGTGTGTTTTCCCTTCACCAAACAAACGAAAGAATGAAAAGTAATAAAGTATTCACCCTGTAATACCTGTCATTAATTGAAACATCATCCTTCATCATCAAAACTAGTAGAAAAATAAAACTATCAGTGGCAGTAGCAAAGCAACCCTCATACTCACTCACTCCGGTACTTTGAATAGCAATAGCATTCATAACAACAACCATTCAACTTTTTTCAATTCGAACGGACTTTTAGAAAATGAATCTGAATGAAAAGTGCAATGCAATGGTTGGTTGGCCGGCCCGGCCCGACAGGTATCAGAATCGATGGGATTCACACTACTGTGTATGTAAACTTATCGCAATATCATCCCTTTTCAAACAAAAATATCAACAACAGAAACCACAGCACAGCATAGTTCATTCTTTACACAAATAAATAATTCCAAATATTTTTTCAAAACATACAGCACGTACGTACTACAGTGGCATCTCTATATATCAACCTCCCTTATATCGTACACCTCTCTATACCGACCAGAATGTCATGAACGCACGAACTCCCTTTGCATACACTTCTTTGTTATTCCACTTTCTGTATATTAAAATTTCTCTTGATTGGACAAATTTTGGTGTATTTTTCGAGTTCGGTATATAGAGAGTCCACTGTACGCTGTTTTTTGTAATAATGTTCGGTCTCAGTTTTTGTATTGTTTAACCCATCCTTGAAAAATCAACGAGTGACTACCGTAAATAAAAATTGGTCTCGAATTCTGGTGTCAGATAATAATGTTAAGAAAAACAATCGCCAAATAAATAATATTTACCGTGTAACCTTTGACCTTTCCTACGCTGGCTGAATGAATCTAGAAAAGAAATATTGGAATAATGTCCATGTATTTACAACACATGTCAATTATCTGTAATATTTTTTAAAGAATTATAGGCTTAAACTCTCTTCGTGTGCTCTAGTGCTGTGCGTAGCGTAAGCGTAGTGCATGTGCTCTCTTTACCCCGCTGAGTGTTAATCTCAAACTGTTCGGTTTTTGTGGTTTGTTTATTTTACGGATAAATACTCCCCCTGAAGAAGCTTAAGTGATGGAAGTAAAATCTAATAAAACCCTTTCCGTTCGAATGCACGTGGAGTTAGGTCTAAAGTGAATGAAAACTGACAAACAGTTATTAAAATATTTTTTTGTGTATGAGATTTGTTAACGTTTAATTTTGGTTAATTCAGTGAAGAGAAGCCATTTTAAAACAATAACACAAAATTTCGTACGCTCAATGTTTTTACTTAATTTATATACTATTTTGGGGACTTCCCCGAAAGAAAATATCAAACAGAAAAAATCTGTTTCAATTTTATAGATATTTTAGGAAAACGATAAAAATTTAACCGACACCAGCACTAAATGTAACTACGGTTAAAAATTTAACAAAAAATTTCCGGATTTTTCAATTAAATTGCATGAACATTGAGTTAACTAATCGTTAATTGTTGACATTCATGAGATCATTTTGAAAATCGAATAGAATTAAAAAAAAAACACAGTTCAGTACAGGCACAGCTTGACTTTTCTTCTCCGGTTGGATCCACAGACACAGCATGTCATTACTAGAAATGAAAAAAAGAAGTCACGGAAGCCAAACGCATACTTGCTTAACGTTCTTGCCTTCAGAAAGAAATCATTGATTCATTTGGGTTTTCTCCAGAGTTTTGGGAAACATTAATTGGGATAATCTTTTATATACAGGGTGGTTCATAAGGTTCTGGGACTACCATCTTTGTTTTTGCACATTTTGTTCCAAATTTTGTACAATTTCATGTGAAATCCATGAATGCACTTTTGGTCCAGGAAACCATGCCCGGGGCACCGTACAATATTTAGTTACTTGTAAACAAAATGACATTTGTCTTTACTAGGTCAGCAACAGTGAACTTCGAACTAGTTGGACATCGAACTGAGGGCACTATTTACCAACAAAATCCGGGATAAAATTTTCTACAAAATTAAAAATGTGTCTCATTTTTTACTGACACCCCCTGTTGCATACAGATTTCTAATGGGTACCCTGCGTATTGTAAATAAAAAAAATATATACTAGAAATCATACATTTATTGTAGTTTGATTAGACAACTTCAACAAAATGAAGTCAATCATAAATTTGGAGACCACCGCGGAGAAGTAGGAGTAAGTGACCTGTTGATTGAAATATTCAAATAACTTTCAATGTACTTTTCAAAATTTAATAAAGTTATAAATTGAGGTTGAAAAGTGGATCCATCACATCAACAAGAAAAAAATGAAAGTCAAAACTTCTTAATGCAAATGCACGTCAAACATGTACAAACCCACATACATACGTACCTAATGTAATGTATTTTGACTTGTACTGCACTACTAATTAAGGAATTCTGTCGGTTCTTGGTGAACCAAGATCATGCAGAGTTGAGTTGCGTTCTCCTTCCTCTGATTTGAATTTTATGTAGCTGTCAATTCCTTCTTACTTAATGTTTTGTAAACTTCTTGCTTAATCTGACCGTAAAATCTTAAGAGCTGAACGAGAACGTAGTAAAGAAACATAGGTTAAAGTTACATTCGAAAATGAGTAAAACTCTCATCGTGTGCATGGAGTCACATTCAATTCGACTCACACTCACAGGGTACAGTCACTGGCTGAAAACTAGAACACTAAATGTATTTTATATATTGAGATATTTACGTGTGCCGAGCCGACGGATAATCTGAAATTAATTTTTTGAATTATGAGAAGAACTAATTTTCTTAAACATCGTAGACCTTCAGTACGGTTTACTGCGAGTGAGTAAATTCTACTAACCCAAAAGTTTTGAACCAAATTACCGGATTTTCTTTAATAGAAACCCGGGCTTCTAATTACAAAATTAAGGTCAAAGTATGGTTTTTTCCCCTGCTTTCTCTATGAGCATAACGGTGA
>JAQGCB010002923.1:0-10609 GCA_034698835.1 Protaphorura tricampata | reverse complement strand
GAAAAGACAATTAACTAACGATCACCAATCACACGTCACTTGCGGGTTTGTATGCTAGACCCGAGAGATATATAGCACCAAAAATTCTACAATTCAGGATGTCTTGTTTCTCTTATTTTAACGGTGAAAGTAATCAATCCGAATTAAACCTCTTTATACCGTACACCTTCTTGTATGAGAGTAATAATACCTGTATCACTGATGTGCAGTGGATACATGCATTGCAAATGAAGTACAGAATGACGCAGAACTTTCTGTTCTGCTAAGGATGAAATGAAAGAATTTGGGAACCAATTTCGTGAACTCTTGAGAGAACAAGGTTGGTGTAAAATATATGTATTAAAAGTAGTTGTGTCGTAGAAAAAATTTCGGGAATATTTCAATAGTAATAAAGTAACAAATAATAATTAACAGAAAATGAAACTCCACCACCACCAGCAACCGCAGCGGAATATTCAGTTGAACTGGAAGAGTGGTATCTGAAGGGAGACGCTGAGTGTCGAGAAAAATCTACCACTGACGGTCAATTACAAAAGAATGGTAAGAAATTTTTATAAAAACTAGAAACAAATATTTAATTAAGTGAATCACTAGAAATAATTCTATTCATATTCAGGGTACATCAAATGTGTTGATGAATGGGCAAGTAGTGAAGACTTCGGACTGACGGAATTCCATGGAAAATGTGGAAAACAAGAGTTTGGAAAGCTCGAAAAGAAATTCCAAGAATAGAAATGGAAACTACGGCGAATCATGGCGAAAGTGATATTGCAGCGGGCACAAACTGCACCACCGAGAAATTAAAGTTATTAAGAATTTATTCTTTTCCTTATCAATTCCAGTTAAATTCCAATATCACTTATTTTAAATACAATACATTACCTTTCAAAATTTAAGTAGTTACAAACTCAATTTAAATGCTTTCACGCAACGATTCACCTGACAAAAGGAAATACAAAATTTAAATTAAATTACACAATTGAGCAGAAGACAATCATGGCAGTAATTGACGATGGCAGGCCTAATTAATTTTGCATTCATTAATTCCTTGGACGAACGTATTCTGAATATTTCTACATCTTGAACATTATTGAGCAATCCTCGCGTCTCATCATGGCAAAATTCATTATTCTTCTTTCTATCGTATTAGCCGCCATTCTTCCGAATACAAACGGCAATGAGGGTAAGTTCAAATTCTATTCTTATGAATTGTCCTACTCATCTACTCAACCAGCTAATACCTTGATATGTGCATTTAGAACTTCCGGTCGCTGCTCTGGGATACCTTGAAGCTGTGAAACCTTCGCTTCCGACAATTGCGCAGTTGAGCTAATTCTGTATGTTCAGCTCTTCATGGCGAAATGACGGCGAAAGTAATTGATTTGAATAAAACCTCTTTATAGCGTACTACTCGTAGTATTAGGGTAAATATGTTATTATACAAAAACTTCTTTACAATAATATTGATTCAGTGAGCAGTGGAGAGATGCTTTGATAATGGATTCAGAATTGATCCTGCACTTTCAGTTCTGCAAGTCAAATTTGATGGATTGAAAAAAGCTTTAACCAAAGATGAAATGAATGAATTTGCTAAGAGATTGTATGCACTCAAGGAAGAACAAGGTGGTGTAAATTATATATTCCAAATAGTAATATATAGTTATTCTGAATATTTTCTACATCTTACTGTGTCCCTAACGCTCCCTAATTGGTTAATGCTAAAGTTAAGATGACTTTGACTGAGATAAGTCCAGCGCTATCTCTCTCTCATACGATGAGCTCGCCGGCTGAGTTTACGGGACGAGCGCACCGAGACTGGCACAGATGGCGACCGGTGCGTACGGTCACAATCTCGCACGCTCAAAGGCAACCCTTACTATTTTGCTATATATCGTGAATACTTCACGACGGGTTTGCTAGTATAGTATATATAAATTAACAGCAAAGTACCCTCCTACACCCGCAGTGCAGTAGCAAGTGCAGAGGAATGTTCTGAATAACTTGAAAAGTTGTATCTCAAGTTAAACTCGGGGTGTCAAGGTACGAAAACATATTATTATTAAAAAATTCCAAAAAAATGAATCGTCATCGTCACTTTAAATATTTTTGTAATTAATTATACCGCTAAAATATTTTATTCATGTTCAGGGAGCAAGACTGAAAAATACCTCTACTATTAATTTACTATTTCATCCGTGAATTCCTCACGGGCAACTTTAGCTAGTTCTTAATAATCACGAAAGTATTCTACCACAAATACTAAAAATAATTTTTTATCAATTATATAACTAAAAGAATACATTCATATTTAGAGTACCTCAAATGTGCGGATGAATGGGCAAATAGTTGAATAGTACAGCTCTTGGTTTTCAAGGAAAAATGTGGAGCTCACGAGATGAAAATCTTGAAAAGAAAGACAAGGAATAGAACCTAGGAAATTCTTTAATTCATTCATTACTTCCTCCAATGTATACGCATTTTTAAGTTTAAACTAAATAAATAATATTCCGTGTAATGAATCGAGCATAGGTGTATATTAATTAACAAATACATGTTTCTTATGCCTCATTTTGTGCAATGAATTCAACGTGACCAAAGGATCAAATTAATAACACTATTAATAACAAAATTCATGAGGATAAGAAATAACTCATTGTTGAATTCCAACCAAGGACCAATAGACCACACCATTGGTTTAACAGATTTAAAGAATTTTCTATCTAATTTGCTATAGAATTCATCAAATTTTTGGAATGAACGTGGATAAACCATAGAACAGCTCGTGAATGTTTGTGTTTTATGACAAGCTACACCTAGTGAATATAACAAGATTATGCTCATAGTGACAACAAATACTATTGAAATGATGTCTAAAAATACTGACAATTCCATGAATGCGTACAAGAAGATGATCATTAGAATTAAATCTCCTAAAATACAGAGAGGTATGAGTTTGTATATAAATTCCTGTACATGTGTGTACATGATTTGATGAGCTCTGTAGGTTATTCGAAGTTTCCTCTTCACAACAATTGGTGTCCTTGGATTACAACTAAAATGTCAAGAAATTGTTTACATTTTAATTACTTGAATCAATTAATTTTGTATTACCTACTCTGAAACGGAGTGAAGTGACATTGAATTCATACCTTGCATTCTTCACCAACCAACCAGACGCGCTATTATTGTATGTATAAAGAGCCAATATTGGTGTTACTAGAATGAATGCATTTATGACGGAGTAACAAAATGCTACGAATGAAATGATGAAGTATGAACCAGGGAAGATGATCACTTGGAATAACCATGTTATCCTCCACTTCAAATTTAGAATACAATACACACAGGGGCCAACCGAACTTAGAATTATAATGAATACTCCAATGAATATTTTTGCAAATTTTTCCGTGGAGTCAACCATGCGGTAGGTTTTCTTCATCCCATGGTAATTCACTAGAAAAAAAACAAACAAAATTATGGGAAAGTACGTTTTCCAAAAAATGTTTAATTTGCCAAAACAAGTGATGGAGGAAGTTGCTCTTACTGCTTTAAAGGGATCGTGCCAGATTTTACAAAACTTAAGTTAGTTCAACTTTAGACCCGACCCGAAACACTTAATTTAATGTCCCATAGATCTTAACCGTGACAAAATGGCGACTGTCACTTGGTAAAAGAACGTAGCAATAGTTCGTTGACAACTTTGGAGATGTGGGCCGCTCATGAACCACACATGCATCTTTTGCTACTTACTACATCAAAAACAAAGCTCTTTTCTTATGCGGTCGGTGAAACAATAATTGCACGTAATTCATAATACAAAAAAATGTTAAAATCCACCTTCCACTACTACTGTGCATATGCCTGTTAGAAAATTCAACGAATTGAGATTAAATAAAATAGTACGAGCTTTTCATTTGGCATGCATTCGGCAGCTATTAGCACACACAGACTACTCTCACTTGACTCCTCTTCCACATCCACACACACGGGCAAAACGAAAAGAAAAACAGACAAGACCCGCTCAGGTCCAAACTCCAAACTCAATTAAAAAACTTTTATGTTTTGATTTATTTCAAAACTTATCATTTTCTAAAACAAACAAACACACACAAATCTATGCGAATCACTCAAGTGCTGGAAGCTCACTCTTCCGAAATTACATAAAAGAGTTTGTTTGGAATTTTTTGAACTGTGACTGTCTGTCTTCATCTTTTTATTTTAGTTTTGTACCTTCCAAGAAATTTAAAATTTTGAATTCTGTGTATTTGCTATTACGTCTTTTTAAAAAAAACAACGAAAAAGGAAAGTCGGAAATCAGCCGGTGATTTTTTAAAAAGTACGGGCAGAAGGTGGAAGTGGAAACATCGAATTGAACTTCACGGACACACTTCATTCATTGGTAATTAAATTTTGACTTTACATTTGCATGAAATTTTTAATTTAATTTCTTATGAATAATGCGTTAAGTACTTTTTGGTGTCATGTGTGGGAGCATTTGTTGAAACATTAATGAGTAGGATCCTTCGGCATACCCGATTTCTCTAGCCAAAACTAAAGTATTTAAATATCCAGCTCGTACTATTTTATTTAATCTAAATTCGTTGAATTTTCTAACAGGGATATGCTCAGTAGTAGTGGAAGGTGGATTTTAACATTAATTTTTTTCGTATAATGAATTACGCAATTACGTGCAATCATAAGGAAAGAGTTTTGTTTTTAATGTAGTAAATAGCAAGAGATGCATGTGTGGTTCATGAGCGGCCCACAGCGCCAAAGTTGTCAACGAACTATTGCTACGTTCATTTACCAAGTGACAGTCGCCATTTTGTCACGGTTAAGCTCTATGGGACATTAGTTTAACTTTAGACCCGACCCGACCCGAAAAAATTAAATCAGTTCAAAAGCTGACCCTACCCGACCCTCAGCAGGGTCGGACCGCCTCACCGTTTACACCTCTACCACTTATACAGTTCTTAGTCTCATTTATCTATTTCATTACCTATATAATATAATATAAAATATTCCGACCTCTAATGTGTTTCTCAAAAGAGATGTACTTCTTAAACTGAGTCGCAAGGCTACCATTTGTATGGCAGTGATTATTAAATTGGTAATTTTACTCTCTAAAGGATACCACACAAAGGGCATGGCAAAAGTCCCTCGTTCAGAATTGGCTGATCTTTGGATACGTTGTCGCCCTTGACCTCCTGAACAACTTTTGTGAAGGGACCAACCCAAAATTCCTAACCGTTTCGAAGTTATTAATACACAGGGGGTTTGGGAGCACCTAGCCGGACATTGAAGCCCTCACCGTGCCTCCTTGTATCTTTATAACTACGAAACGGTTAGGGATTTCGGGATGGTTCCTTCAAAAAAGTAGTTCAGCAGGTCAAGGGTTACAACATATCCGAAAATCAACCAATTCTGACAGACGGACTTTTGCGGTATCCTTGTATATTCACTCGTTTAAGGTTTCGGAAAGTCAAGTAAACGCCTTTAAACTTAAAATGCAATAAAACAAGTATAACTAAAACTGACTCAATTTTTCATTGAAGAGGAGGATTCCATTCCAGAGAACCAGGAAGTCGGCATTTGAAAAGTAGGCATTTATTGCTGCATACGTCATTGCCACGGATGTTATTACGAAAGTTCCAGCCATAATGTCTTCAGAGGACACGTCAATAAATATCAAAGTAAACACACAATAAATAATCAGAAATGCTAGGATGAGTCGACAGAATTTGGAAACTTTTCTGTAACGAGTGCGATCCACTTTTGATTTCAATCCTCTCATTCTTCTTATCTTTTTGTCCCACTTCCAAGGAGCTATTCCAACCTTGGAGAGAAAACTGAGAAGATAATCCAGAATTTTGAATGTATTCTCAGAAATCATTTTGAAATTTGAGACTGAATGAAAATTGTACTAAATTATCCTTTCAGGTAAAATTGTAACTGTGAGAGTGGATGTTACATTCAAACTTAAATAATTCATTCAATTCCATTGATTCTTAGAAAACCCTCACACTCCTTCAAGCTAAAAGCTAATGGAATTTATTATTCATTTAAATAAATCATACATTTGTCTGAATGACTGTCTGGGATATATGAAAAAGCTCCCTTGTCAGAATTGGCTGATTTTATGATATGTTGTAGCCCTTGACCTCCTGAACAACTTTTGTGTAGGAATCAACCACAAATTCCTAACCGTTTCGGAGTTATTAATACACAAGAGGCATGGCGGCCCGAACCAAGCAATCAAGCCTTCTCCGTGCCCTGTGTATTAATTACTCCGAAACGGTTAGGAATTTGGGGTTGGTTCCTTCACAAAATTTGTTCAGGAGGTCAAGGACTACAATATATCCAAAAATAAGCCAATTCTGACGGGGAAGCTTTTACCGTGGCATTTGTGCAGTATCCTTTGGTTAAGTTTCAGTAGAGTAACTTATTTTAATATATTATGAATGAGTGGCAATAAGCTATTAAAAGTTGTGCAAGGACAGTCCACGTGGATAATATTTAAGATAATATATAGTGCTTTCAAAGAAGTCCTTTCAGAGAACATTATGGCTGTATTTCCACATTGTGTGTTAATTCCATTATTAAATTTTCAGATTACACAATTTAGAGACTATAACCAGACTTTCTTTTTGCAGGCCGCTTTATTCAACATCGTATGTAGAGGGATTTATTTCAATTTACATATATTTTGTCTTGTTTTTCGAGGTTCACATACGTACTGTTCCCTACCCTCTAAGAGACGCAAAACTGTCATGGCGGATCCACAACAAAAGCTGCGTTCACACTGTATTTTTTCATTCACTCACTGCACTCATTCATTAAGCCCGATTCACACCTCTCTGGTAACGTGATAATAATAATAGCGTATACAAAATGACTAGCATGGCTCGTCCTACTCCAACACATGCATGTGCAATGATAGGTACACGCGCATAAATAAGCACAACGGTTCTGAATAACAATGGGCTGAGCGTTGTGCACCCGATATCACATCACCAAAGAGGTGTGAGTCCGGCTTAATGGGTGAGTGCAGTGAGCGAATGAAAAACTGCAGTGTGAACGTAGCTTTTGTGAAGAATCCGCAATGACAGTTTTGCGTCTCTTAGAGGGTAGGGAACGGTAGTTTGTATTCATTACAAATACATTTTAAAATTGTTATGTTACTAACGTCAAATAATGAAAGTTTCCAATAACAAAGAAAAATTCTCTGTGTGAACATTTCGGTTACGTCTGAATTAGTCCTTCGAGTTCAGTTCAATCCAAAATATTTTAACATATTTCCTTCTTAGGAAACGGTTGTCAAATTATTTTGGTTCAATCTATCTAATAATATTTATCAAATGTTTCCACCTCATTATATTGAACAAAGTACGAGAAAACGATAGTTTACAATAGTACCAAAGTTTGTTTTAGTTGAGCTAAATCAACGGTATTATTTATTCTCCACTCGCAGATTGAAGCCAAATGTCGATCACCCACAAAAGAAAAATTGCACGGATTCTATGTTTCACAGTAGTGATATTCTTTATTTTTCATTTGAAAAATATGGTAGAACCAGGAGGGAGAGGGAGAGTGGTCATCGAGAACAAAAATCTTTACCTCCTGTTCCTGTTCCTATTGTCTCAGAAATAATAGGTGATTTCATTACTAATCTACGCAAGGACAAACGACTAATGAAATAAATGAAATGTTACTCAGGTTTAAAACCCCGGAATGGTAATTTATTGGTTTCAACCACGCCGAAACTTTGGAAACTCAACCTGCACAAAGGGGAGCACTGTATCAAATGGTTAATGATTTATTCACACTGTTAGACTGTGATTACGTGGTCTGCACACATTCATCTAATATGAGTCCAAAATATTACCGCTACGTTTACCCACAAAAATTGTATTTAATTTTATTCAACAGGTGTGTCGAGCTGTAGCGGGAATGTTGAACATAAATCATCATTGGAATCTATTGATAGTGAATACACGTATTATATACAAGGGCATGCTATTCCAAGGAAAATTATAAAAATTTAGGACACTGAATTTTGTTAGGATTAATCTCTATCAACAGTTTGTCTAAAGTTTGAATGTTGAATACAATGTAATCCTGGAAATCATAAAATTATTATAAAATGGGCGGTTCAAATTATAAAATATTGTCCACCTGACGCTACGGATCGTTGATGAGGACCATTTCTTTCAAAATCACTCACGACATGACAACCGTTCACGTGACAATTAATTGTCAATTTAAAATTAATTTTCTTAATTGTTTAATAATTAATTTTCCAACCTTCATTTAATTAAAGACGGTTCACTACGCTCATACCAAGTCATGAATTAAAGTGCATTCTTAATTGGGTTAATGAGCATAATCTATGTATGTATAATTAAAAAAAGGTATGATGGCAATATAATTAGTAAGTGTGGACGGACAAATCTTAAGAGTCTTTTGACAGAGTGAGCATTATAGAGCAATCATCACGTCTCAGCATGACAAAACTTATTATTTTTGTGACCATCATCGCCTTCGCTACCATTATTCCGAATATTATCGGTTATGGGGGTAAGTCCAAATTTTGATTGTCCCATTATAGAACGAACGAGTTTAAATACATTTTCATAACAGTACTAACAACAATCACACAATAATTAGCAGCAAGCAAAGTTCAAACCTCACCAACCGCAAAGGAATGTTTAGATGAACTAATATCATGGTTTCTGAAGGGAGACTCCGAGTGTCTATCAAAATCGACAACCGATGGTGAATTGGACAAGAATGGTAAAAAAAAATCATGAAAAATTATTTAAAAAATCAATCATTACTTCTAAAATAAAATCAATTGTTTAATTAAGTAACAAAATCAATTCCTATATTCAGGGTACAACAAATGTGTGGAGGAATGGGCAAAGAGTGAAGCACTAGGACTCATGGGTTTCAGTGGAAGATGCGGATCTCATGAGTTGAGAAAGCTCGAAAATATATTAAGAATTTATTAATTGATCATAATTTAATTGGCAGTCGTTTTGTGAAACAAGTAAATAAAACCTTGAGAAATGATGACCAAACAATCGTAACGTATTTTGGACTTATGATATTTATATAGCCGATTTCCCTTGAATCCACCTAGCAGACAATTTAAGTGCGTGACTGTATTATTTACATAGATAGATTGATTGCCTCGATTCAAATTCCGGCGACTTTTTTTACTGGTTACTTATATTTCGATTCGCTCACCATGTTAGCGAAGCGCAAATATGACTTCTATGAATATGTTTTGTTGAGTACTCATCATCTTGGTACAAAGGTTTTCCAAATGTTCAGGGCTATTCAAAACACAAGTCATTCTAAGCTAGGATTTGCTTCTCGGAAAACAGAAAAGATATGAAATGGAATGTGGATACTTTCAATCGAGCATTGTATGGGATTCTAGTAGCAATTGAGGACGATTTATTGCAATTGTGACAGCCTTAAACACTCAATTTATTGGCAAATTCAGGGAAATTTCTGTTACATCATTGACCAGTGTTTACCTCGTAGTTAGCACAGCCGCCGGGACATTGTCAATCGGTTTCTTATGTATGTATTGTGTAAGCCTGCAATATTTCCTGTGAACACTGGTAAAATCAGTGATATTCGTGAGTTATTTCAACAGTGGAAAAGTACTCATTTGAATCAGCTTGGTACATTCATGAGTGTTGGTATGAACAAGAAAATTCTTCCAACCCGCTAGAATTGGAAACTTATAATACCTAACAATCAATCTTCTAGTAATCCATTTCACTGTATTTGTATCATGCATTCTATTTACTTTCGTTGTGTTTGCATTCGAAAATATGTTTAGAAGTTTATTTCGAATTTCATTGTTTATTTGGCGGGTGATATTGAATATCCCGGCAAGATATCCCATTGTGCTTTTACATATGCTTGCTTTTTACATTTATACGACACGGGTCAAATGAAGAAGTAATACATTTGTTGAAGGACTGTAAATGTTAATTGATTAATATTCAATCAGTGTTAGTATAGCTCAGCGAATATTTCCCAGTTCATCTACTTTGGCATTCAGTTTTTTAAAAGCTAATTGCCCGTAGTGTACGCTCATGCGCTCACATGCTTATTAGCCCGTGGACGTTAGTCCTGTGAGGGCTTATATAATTGCATTTTCCGTCCGTCCTACCCTATGCTTCTGACACGAGATCCTTTCCATCGTACATACGTCAAAGCACAGTAACATCTTAATTGCTGTAACCAATATACTTTCTACATTGCTGCTATACTTTTTACGCTAAGCAGCTTAAACGAAAATGTCACCAGGGCACTTAATACAAAGCGGTGTGATATTTTATTTGCCTCGACTATAGTGGGTTTAAAACCAGTTAGAACAAGCTGCAGACTACACTTGCATATGGAACTCTCTAAAGTCAATACCACTAAAGCAATCTGAATGATGTTAAAGGAATACATTAAAGAGATATGCCCTCCTCGAGATGGGACTTTCAATGTTAAAGGAATACATGAAAGAGATATGCCCTCCTCGAGATGGGACTTACAATGTTAAAGAAATACATTAAAGAGATATGCCCTCCTCGAGATG
>JAQGCB010002922.1:0-10609 GCA_034698835.1 Protaphorura tricampata | reverse complement strand
AAACAACCTCGGTAAATCCAAATTCTCAGAGAAGGACCGACGAATTAGTGTTCTTTTAATTACACCTCTTTTTAACACAATGGGTACGAATTTGTAAATATGATGACGGGAATTTTTTAAATCCCGTACAGTAACAGTTATTGAAAAAATGTGGTTAATGTCAACTGTGATCGTTTTGGATCGGACAATTATCGTAATCGAAGGACGCAACTCTTACTAACTTTATATTTCTTATTAAGTTCTCCTCCCTGTCTAACGCCGAACTTAGTGGGGTTGAGGTGCGGGGGAGGGGGAATGATGAACCTGATTCAAGAAAACAGTTTGAATTCTTGCAAGTACATGGATAGCAAGCAGTCATTGGCATTGGCACAGTTAGTCATAACAATCGGGGACTATTGGCACTTGGAGCCGCCGAATATTGCGATCGAGCAAGAAATATAGAAATACGACGAGTATGTCATCATCAGATTCTGATGAGGGAATATTTTGTTCCGTTAAATATTTTGAATGTCAGTTCATTGTGCTTTATGTTGACCCTAACTTTCTTCAATTATGGTTAGAGTCGAGGCAATGTATGTTCGTAGCTTTGATGAGGCACTACAATTTTGACAGACTTGTCTGGAACGAAGTTTATGTAATATGCCGTAGGACAGTCGAAAATTCTATCTAATATAAGCATTAAACTCTATATGAATGTGAAATGCAATCCCAGCATTTACTTATCGTATGAGCATGTTAAAAGAACAGTTAAAAATGTTCCCTTATGAAATTTGAAGCGTACGCAATTCGTAGAAGCGGTGCCTGTCGATGTCTGGTTCTGTTTTATTTTTTAATTCTAGATTGGAATGTTGGTCGACAAAAGACAGGAGGGCTTATTGCGTTATTACATTAGGACTGTGAGTGCATAAAATCAAGTTTTTTTTCTTTCGTCTTTCTAAATTCAATACACATTTAGCTTGTATTATTTAACTATTAAAAATATGGTTGGTTCACCAGTCCCGGTGATTAAAGGGAATAACGCAAACTATTACCTTAAATGAATACATACATGCCGAATTTCATAATTTAACTTTTCATGGATTTATAATTTTTGTTATCCCAATGTACTGTAGCTAATAATATTACGAAAACGCACACAGATGCATGCATTTAAAATATAGATTTCGGACGAGGGTATTTTTTTTCTACCACTTTGAATAGTCAGCACTTTGGGTTGCTTATCCAGCATTACATGCTAGTGCATTTGTTATTTTTGAACTACAATATTTTCCTTACAAGATGTAAACAGTAATTAACTTTTAATGACCGCGAATGAACAATGGAGTGAATCCAATGAACGAAATGCATTACATTATTATTCAAAAACAATCGACAAAATTCCATTCTACTACATTACGAAACCCAGTCGGAAAAGTTGACAACATGAGTAACACAAAGTGACAGCAATATTTACAAATGAGCAGAAAAAAAATATTCTGAGATCAATGTGTTCGTACTCAGGATTTTACCTCTTCAAGGCTATACTTATCTTAGCTTCGGTTTTCGCAACAAAATTTAGTGAGTCTCTACATACATACAAAAAAACTTAAGGGAATATTGAAAATCAGATATTTGAATGCATTTTATTTTGGTTATCTAAAATTTCTGATCTGTCTGGTAGGGCCAGGATGTGCCGAAGAGAAGGAGTCTTATATTCTAACTCTTCCTGGTTGCAGAATTCCTGAAGGTCCACTCGTCCCTGAAGAGATTCTTTACGAATGGAACAAAAGATACGAATCTTTTTGTCCAAAGTTGGAACCAATGGGAGTTGTGAATGAAAATTACGTATGTTTCCATTAATATTAAAAACTTGGGTCAGAATTTATATCATATTATTTTGACTTACCGTGAATAATTGCAGATTCTAACGTTGACACGGACGGCTAAATCGAAGTACACAAATTGTTGTTACATGGACGTCTACAGACCACAGAATCTGATCAACGACAGTTACATGTACAGTAAAAATTAATAACTTCTCAAAATCACAATTGATGATATTACCGTATAATTCTACCGATCAATTTTCAGTTTGTCAGAATGTCACCAATTGGAATTTGAAGACTCATTGGATACATCGACAATGGAGCATTTCATTTTAAAATGTACAAAAGATGAAGGAGGAAAAGATGAAATAGAATTTCATTACAACATGATGACAACAGATCCACAAGTCAAGCAAAAAGTTAAATTTTGGAAGAATAAGAAAAATGTACCATTCAATATCATGTTCCTTATAGTGGACTCTGTATCACGAACTCAAGCACTACGTGCTCTCCCTAAAACGGTGGAGTATGTACAAAATACACTACAATTCCTAGACTTCAAAGGTTATCATTGTGTGGGTGAGCCATCCAGTACAAATTATATTCCAATGAGTCTGGGCATCTCTTTCCCAGACCTTGAAGTAAAACGTGGGACAATCAAGGGGAAATATGACCACGAACCTTTCGTTCATAAAAATTTTAGTGATAGTAATTACATAACAATGCATATTGAAGATTTGCCAAATTATAACGTATTCAGTTTTAACGGACGGACAGGTTTTACGACTAGACCGTTTGATTTTTATCCTCGTCCTTATATGTTGGCTCAACAGAGAATGGCTCCAAGATATCCGGGCCATTCTAAAACCTTAGCTTGTGTAGACGGAAAAAATGTTTGGGATTTTTTATTGGATTATACTTGGGAACTTTACTCAAAATTTCCAAATGTTCCAAAGTACACGACGACTTATGTAACATGGCCTAGTCATGATTCCATGTCCGGAACTAAATTATTAGACAACTCATTGTTAAATTATTTTAAGAAATTAAAGGATGAGAATGTGTTGGATGACACAATTGTATTTTTCATGTCTGACCATGGGTTTCGTTTTGCAGTCAAATGGGCTGAAACCAAATATGGTCTGTTGGAAAGAAATCTACCAATTTTTATGACACATTTTCCAGAAACGTTCGAACAGAGATTTGGTTCAGAACTAATTCAAAATCTTAAAGACAATTCGAAGAGATTAACATCACATTTTGATTTATTTAAAACTGTAGTACATTTTCACAAATTGATAACACCACACAAGAGTAAATCTCCCACTAGTTATGGGTATAACATGAAATACGGAATAAGTTTATTAGAAGAAATTTCAGCCAATCGCACTTGTGTTGATGCGAATATTAAAGATAATTTTTGTTCATGTAATTTCCCATTGTTTGAGGATTCCTTTGACTACAAAAAATATAAAAAAGAGTTAACCGGGTAAAGAAATCTCTATACCTGGCCTTTTACAATTCTGGTTCTATTTTATGACGAGGCTTATTGTCAGTTTAATTTAATTAATGTGTATATTGTCCATACAATTTTCATCTTCAGTTAGCCGTGGTTGTTATTTAACAATTGATCAGGTTTAATACTTATGTATTCACAATTAGTGTAAAACACCTGAATGTACAGATTTATATTGAAGTGTTATGTCGAGGATTTTGAATAAGCTTTTAAATTGTACTGATGCACTATGCATTAATGCATTAACTTGAGATTAAAATATTGCCATTTTCTACTGTACATTCTCAAACACACAACTGGCAGAAATTTTTATTTTGTATGTTATAAATGCATGTCTAACCCAATAGCATGCTTCTGTGAAAAGAACAGAGTAAAGCAAGCGTACAGTCAGGCCGACTAACTAAAACTAGTAATCAGTTTGAATCAAGGTTTTAAAATGTCAACAAACTTTGATAAGTAGTAAAAGCCGAGATAAACTCAAATTGAAAGCATTGACTTAAAAAAATTACAGTTTGTTGGGTTATGTAATCCAAGGCTGGCTCATCCACACGTAATATTATTGTCTGGTTCATTCCTGAACAATTCGAACATATTGCGTGAGTAAGGGAGGTGGGAATTCTATTTATACAAAATTTTAGAAAATAATATTCACAATCTATCAATTTTCAGAATTCTTTTGCTCCTTAAGTACAAATTACAAATTAAACACTTCAAATCGATTTTAAATGAAGGAGACAGGTAATAAAATTCAGCACGTACATACTACAATAATAATTAATAAGGAATCCTAAAATTATTTAATTGCAGAATTTCTTACCCGCACCCAAGACAATTGATATTTCGATTCCTGAGTAAATAGTACTTTTTAAATTGAGCCTAATTTTTTTCTTAAATACAGAGCAAAGTAATAATGCTCAAGAGGGAATACCACTTCAACCAAATCCCAGTGTTAAGAAGGGACCTAAAATTTGCGATTGCACGGACTCCAAAAATCCTTGCCTACACTTTTTGGCTAGGACTGCCCAACACGACAAACTTAAGGCTCAATTCAAAAAAACTTTTTTCAGTGATGATCTTTTAGCAGTAAACAAGAAACACAGAACTATCTTACACTGTGCAGCTAATTATACCGGTAATACTTATTGCAATACAATCACATGAACATTTGTACAGGGTGGTTCATAATTTCTTTTGTCATCATTCCCTTTTCAAACCGAAATGGTATGTTTGACAAAATGAGATATTTGATTTCACAATTGAACTGTAATTCTGTACATATTTCTTTAGGTGATCCGAGGAAAGCGAACAAATGTGTGGAACTCATCCTTGAAGAAATTTTAAGGAGAAACATATCATTAGAAGATTTTGTAAATGCAAAAGATGAAGGAGATTTGACTGCACTCTATTTGAGTGTTAAGAATGAAAATACTTTTGTTTGTAAAACACTCATTCAACAAGGCGGGGCAGACCTTGATATTGAGTAAGTGTAGTAGAATTTATTTCAACAATGAAGTGCAATTACTGCGAACCTGGTGCAGTGTGTATCGATTTCATGAATTAAGAAAACAAACTTAGGCGGTAGTTAGTTGTTAGTAAGACTCGGATAAAGCATGCGGAATTTTTCTTGGTGCAAGTTCCATATAGATTCATAAATGCTAATGCTAATAGAGAATCTGTTTAATAATTACTTATATGTAGTGACAGAAAATTGTAGTTTGGGGTCCATTTCCACTGGCTGGCGTAGCTTTCTTATTTCTCCTTGCCTTAAATTTTAGGTCTTAATATAAATGCCCACGCCCAAGGCGAGATCGAGAATGAATAGTCGAAAAAAAGTTTCCGAACCTGAAAATATGTACTTATCGATGCTTCTTTTATTGTAGGAGTAAACGACGGAAAACTGCGATTCAAAAACTGTTCAAGAAAATGCCTGTTGTGATTGAGAATTTTCTTGAGCTCGTAGCAGACAGTATTAAATACACTGATGATGACTTGTCGACAATTTCTGTGGATTTGGGGTAAGAGCTTTCTAATTAATAAAATCTTACAAGAAGAACACCTCTCGTGTGATGACCAGGTCAGGGTAAAAGAAAACAGAATTTTGGTCATTTCAAAAGTATTAGTTTTAGTAGGTTTTCTCATGACATTATATTTTTTGAATCTTCGTTACTAACTTTTGTGGAAGTTTCAGAAAAGCGTGTGTTAAAAATATTGTTCACAACCAGGTTAATAATAGGATACCCTACAGCTGAGGACATCCAATTGAATAAGCCCAGTATGTACGAGGAGACTGATTTCCTGTCCAATCTTTGTTATACTCCAATTGAACAACGAGAACCAATTTTAACTCATCCTGTTGTCAAAGCCTTCGTACATTTAAAATGGAGGAAAATCGAATCTTTGTTTTGGATTGCTCGTGCTTTCCAGGTTAGCAGTGTAATATTTTCAGATGGTACGATGTGATGAATAAATTATAAATTTGTTGGGTCCATTTTGTCTCTAATTTCTGCTGTTTATTGCAGATTACATGGGCTCTTGCCTATTTCTGGTTTGTAATGGAAGTATATCGGAAGCTGTGTCCATATCCGGCCAGTAAACAGTTTAAATTTACATGGTTGAATTTTATTCCAGTATTGGATGATCATTCAAATATTACAGGTGCATTTGCAAACAGTTTTGTACCCATCACTGGGATTTTATTGAGTAATTGTTGTGAACCACCCTGTAGTTTGGTAAAAATAACAGTGACTCACAAATATTAATTTACAGACTCAGACACTGAAGCAATCAGAAATTGTAGATCCGATCCCTGGATCAATGTGATGGCATGTGTACTTCTTACCCTCGCAACCTTCGACCTTTTATATTTTGAAATTCACCCAACCTTTGTCCGATTTCGAAGGTACTGGTATCCCATGAAAACAATCAACATGAGAAAATGCTTTAAACGAGCGTTACTGTTTCTTCGGATACTTCATTTGGAGAAGATGTTCCTTTTGTTCACAATATTCTTGAATGTCATCCCTCTCCTTGTTTTCTCCATTTTAGACCCATTGGGGGAATGGCAGTACATCTCAGCTTCTGTGAGTGGTATAATATTAATATGGCAATTCAGAATAAAATTATGCAGAGGTTTTATTAATTGGCTCTATTTTAGCTCGGAGTATTTCTAACTTGGGTCCACGTATTTTTTCAAGTTGGAAAAATACCTCAATTGACAGTTTACGTCAGGATGCTTGAAAAGGTAAGAAAATAATTTGTAAAAGAGGGGAGAAAAATACTGTCGATAGGAATAGTTAGTGTGTTTTAGAAAAATAGCGCACTCAAATTGTCAATAAATTGCCACTCTACTTATTTCCACAGAGGAATTGTCAGGGTCTGTATTTGTATAGATTTTCTTCCAATTCAGCACAACAATATTTGTTTAATTTTTAATTCCTAGGTCTTATCCACTTTGTCGGTGATCACCCTCATCTATGTCTCACTGATTTATGCGTTCGGAATGGTATTCTGTATACTCTTACCAGGTGCAAGTCATTAATTTCAAAATATGTACACTGCCAATTGACCATGATATTGATATTGAATCTGTCTTTGCTTGTATTTTACATAGGTAGCATCATACTCATCACCATTTCAAGCAATTTTAAAAATGACGACATTTTTAATCGGTGAAGTTGAATATGAAAGTTTCTTTTATGAGGAACACTCGAGTGGGATTTCTGTGTCTCTGTCAGCATCCATGCTCTTCTACGGGATTGCAATTTTAGTTTTACACATTGCTCTACTAAATTTTCTTGTGGGTCTTACTGTTGCCGATGTCCAAGTATGTGTGCACGTGGAATTTATTTTTGATATTTTTGGGAAGTAATGATTCCTGGGTTATTAATACAATACGTCTTTTAAATACAGAATGTTGACAAATACGCTGAAGTTTGGAAGAGCTTCAGACATGTCTGGGAGATTTCTCTGCTGGAAAGTTTTTTGTCCAGGTGTCCAGCTGGAATTGGTTTTCCCTTACTAAGAAAAATCGCACTCCAGAAGTATGATGTACAATCGAGTCAGATAGATGCGTCGGAGTCAGGATCCAATGAATCGTAAATAGTATTAGGATTTTATTAGGGATTCCGCATGAAATTCAATACGTTCCCTAATTTCTGTGTAATTATTAATTTTTTTGAGGATGAATCATGAGGCGGAGATTCGACTTGAAGAATTACCAAAACCACTACGCAAGGAAATCCGCAAAATTATCTTAGACCGCGAGAACCGAGAAGAATAAAAAGAAGTGCAGATTTCTAAATTGATGTCTCTTCTGTGCTTCAAAAATAACTTCATTTTGTCACAAATCAATAGCAAGGCAGTAGCAGACCCAGTATTCAAGATATTATTTATAGTAGATTTCTTAGTCCTCCTCTGTCTTGACCACAGACAAATGAAAGCATACACAAATTATCTATCTTTATGTAAATTACATTTTCAATTTTGTTTAGGTATTTTTTTTAAAATAAATTTTCAATCAATTGTGATAAGGAGGAAATTTTTCTGCACTCAATAAATAAACACGAGGAAGGAAGGCGATAAACTGTAAGGTTTTTACTTGATTACTAATATTTACTAAAATTCGGTGAGGAACGGAAGCGATTTTTTTACGCACGAACATTAATTAGCATGCCAGAAATCTATGACTCTTTCAAGACAAAATTTTTGGCTGCATTTTAAGTTGACATTACTAATTGCTTATTAAATTCTATGAAATGCTTAATTTGGTATGCCAGTTTTTAGCGTAGAACGAAACGTATCTGAAATAGCTAAGTATGCTACTAGATACACTTGACTGAAATCATTCTTATTACGTTATTCAGGCTCTTATATTGTCTTAAAAAAGCATACTAATACATTTTATAATAATTAATGAGATAATTGATCGTTGACCGTATGCATACAAAAATTTCATTTGATATTTGTTTAATCACATTTGAATTGCGTGTGTGCACTTGATGTTCGACCGGACTCGAGTTAGCACAGCACTTGCAATGAGTTTCTATATAAACGAACACTGAAAAAATATATATTTTATTCAGACTGTATGAGTCGGATTCGAGTTGCCATTTAATTATTGACAAGAAGCCAAGGATTGGAAAATGAATTTCTGTCTGTATTTGGGACTTTTTCTTGTGGTTCTAGCCAACTGTGTCCAAGCTAATGATCGTAAGTCAGTTTTATCCTTTGTTGTTTGATTAATTAATACCATCTTAATCCATGTGTATTTTTCTTGTAGCGTGTGGTGGGATTGTGGATGAGTCAGAAGGACTCGTAGTTTACAACTACAACAAACCATTTCCAAAGGAATCTTGCCTTTGGACTTTCACTTCTAAGAGCAGTTTGGGTGCATTAGAGTTTTCACTTCTAGCCCACGGATTTACATCTGAAGATTACTTTGACAGCCTCACATTCTTTTATGTTGCCAAGAATGGAACAATCATTCATGTTGGATCCTTGTAAGCACAAATTATTTTACACTACGAGTTAAACCACAAATATGCAAATTAAACCATCTTTTTTTATCTATTTTACAGAAATGCAAATAGAAGAGAACCCGTTATCGCGGACTCCCGCGTGGTCTTCATGTCATTTGCTCATTACAATCACGCCCCAAATGATAAAGCAACAGGATTTATTGTTCAGTTTAAAGGAGTAGCCGCAGCAGAGACTGGAGGAAATACTGAGCTTACAGATTCCGGAAGATTTTATGCAGATATGGCTGATAGTTCCATCAAGAGTTTCAGCTTTCCATTGTATGCAGGGATCAAAAGGAATCAATATGCAACGTTTGTTGTTCATAATAAAAATGGTTACACTGATACAAATTCAAATACAATCAGGATTGACAACATTCAATTACTCGGACGTTGTGCAAATGATGCTCTCATGTTGTTCTCCATAAGAGATAATGGATATAGTTTTGGTTGGCCGGAACTTGGAACGTAAGTACTTTACAGTAAGATTTTGGGTTAGTGACAGTTAAAACGAGATACTCTGATATTATTACCGAAAAATCGTCGTAAAATTTCAATTTCATCAATAACAATTCCGCATCTGTTTATTTGAAGCCTATACCAGTACATCTTGTCTAATATAATCTGATCGTACCCATATTACAACAGAAGCTGATATTCACTTCTCACTTCTCTTCCTTTCAATTACAGAATTTGCAGCACTGGTACAACCTACAATATCACCCTTGGACCGGGACGATCTCTAATCGCTGTATTCAGATCCAATGACGATCAACAATACGATGAAAATAGATTCAGAATTTCTTGGGACTAAAATTTAACATAACATCATTATTAAATTGCTTTATATGAGTATTTTGTAAGTATATGTACTATTTGTAAACTTTAAATAAAGCCACGCAAGCGTGGAACCACTGCTCAAGTACGAATACGAGTATCTAAACCAGAGAGTAGATTTAAATAGTCAAGTACCGCTACAAGTACCTAGTCTAAGTAAGCTGACCATCGAACTTAGCGGGAACTATGCCAAGGCTAACGCATATAAAATTTGAAGTCATTTGGTTATGAAATGAGAACCGTGAGAGTGTATACAGGCAGACGGACAGACAGGATTTACCAGATCATAGCTCCGGTACTCTCGTACTTGAGTAATATTTGCTTTGGACATAACAAAATATGATAAGAATACATAGTATTCAATGTGGCGAAAAATTTTAGAATTCATCACGTATGAATATAAGCCCCTTTAACCCAGTACACGTAAATGTCAAACTCAACTCCAAAAATCTATTGCTAACGTAAGTATTTTTGATATTCACTGACCGGAAATTCTACCATTTATCAGTACTAGCCGTCCAGGTAGTACTTTGTTTACTCTGCCTATAAACGGAATATATACTACACAACATGATTGGAATTGATGCGGCTAGCATTTATCCACTTCTATAATTCAATGTGGCTAACAAAGGAGAAGGCACACTGGGCATGGAATTGTGCAGTTCTACTCGAGTTGCCTCTATTTCGGATAAGTTGTAGCCCTTTAACTTCTGAACAACTTTTGTGAAGGTCGCAACACGGAGCGAGTTACCGTTTGGCCACTAAACATACACAGGTGCATGTGCTACGCAGTACGGCGTAGAACACCCGGTGTACATGCCATCCTGTACTTCTAGGGGCAAAACGGTAACTTCCTCCGCATTGCTACCTCCACAAAAGTTGTTCATATGGTCAAGAGCTACAACATATCCAAAATACAGCCAATTCGAACAGAA
>JAQGCB010002921.1:0-10612 GCA_034698835.1 Protaphorura tricampata | reverse complement strand
TACAAATGCTTTAATCGAGTCAATGGGTCAAATTCTAAGTTCGTAGCAAATGATCACTAAAACTGAACGAATTCACCAATAATCAGTTCACCCACTCAGCTATCAAAATTTATATTATTTGCAGCTTTCTGTGCTCAGAAATTATCCCATTGTGTTTGCCTTAACCTGAGGTGCACAACAACATGTGCCCCAGTAGAAAATTTGTGGTTCCTTCCTAAATGAAATTTTGCAACAGGTTTTACCTATGTTTCTAGACCGTACCGTTAACGTAGGTAGATATTTCTTTACATCATATCCCAAGACGTAAATTCTATACAATAGATTTCCAAACCCAATCTTAGAAATCTATACAAAATTCTAATCACACTACTGCACTGCACAACTGCACTGCTTGGATTTCGCAATGTGTTATATGATAATGTTGAATTGAAAGCTTAGACAGAATTTGCTTGGATGTGCGTGCGTATATCTAGTGTAGATATTCAAGATGCTTTCTCCTACGCGTGGATGAGACTTTCACTACTTTCACTCAATTTCTACCAAGACTTTTACTCCCTCCTACCTCTTTAGCTTTAGCTATCCCTCTTCGGATGAATTTTATGGGAAGAATAAAAGAAATGATTTCGTGGGAACGGAAAGCCAAAGCCAAAAGCCTATAGGCTCTAACTTCCCAAAGGCAGCGGGAGTAAGAGTAGATAATATCCAGCTAAGAGTTAAGCTCAACTTAAGTCAACCCAAGGAAACCAGTCAAAAAGTGGCTCATAGAATTTTAATTCCGAGAGGGGTTTTTGGAAGTTAACCCAAATCCTATCCAAGGAAAATGTTTTATTTTACGTTCACCGCAAGACATGGTCAAGCATCACAGTCACAGCGTATTTCTCGTGGAGGAGGTAAATAGACAACACCAATTTGGCCCAAAAATAATTTGCGTAGTGGATAGGGAAAAAGCCTTAGAAAAAACACTTCCATGATGTTGTCTAAAACACCCTCTGCAAAGTCAGGGACTCAAATGAACAGTTAAAATAATTCTATGCAAATTAAAATGGGGCACGAGACTTGAAGAAGTCAAGCCAAAGCCAACACAGTTCATGGTGACTTGATAGACTGAACTGACTAGGCCAGAGTGCGTTCCATTGGGAAAGTGCGTCTCTGCGTAGTGCGTAGTGTTGGAAGGAGAAAGTCTGTCTGAGCGAGTGAGTCGAATGGGAGGAATCGAATCAGCGGAAAAGTACTAAAAAGGGGCTAAGTACCGATTTAATCGAAGGGGGAACACACTCAGCCTAAGTGAATTTCCAGGAAATCAGTCTCAAGAAAGTGAAGTGATGTGAAGTTCTTTGGGAAAGGCGGTTTTTTTATAAGGAAGTAGACAGACAGGAGTCTTCGTATTTTTACTACAACAATTCTAACGCCTGGAATTGAAATAGCTGTCCGTTCTAGAAATCTTGGGTTCATTCATACTACCCTTGATTTATTTATTTGTTGGCGCAATTTAAATGCAGCATAACACTACCGTCTCAGCTCAAGTGATCAAACCCTTATCTTAGTGTAGGGGCCCGGCCGCTTGTTAACAAATTCAAATTTTAACCCCCCACATTGTGTTCCATGTACGAAATGTCTGTAAAGAAATTAATTCTACCCTCCCCACCACAAAAAACTGAGTCCGGAACGAATAAAAATATTTTAGATACTTGAAAAAAAGAAAGAAGGATTTTTATTCTTTGAAGTCCAACCGCTGTTGTTCATCCAAGCACACCGTGAAAGCATACACACACACACACAAGGAGAAAAAAAAGAAGAGAAAGAAAGCGGAGAGATGTGTGTGCTGGGCGTCCAAGAGAAGAAGAGACATCTCCAGGACGGACGTAATAAATCATATCATTGCTCAACCGAGCAACGTGCACCGAACCGTCAACTCGACGAGGGGTACAAGCACAAGCACAAGCACGGTCACAGTCACAGACTTAGACTTCACAGCTAAAGCTAGTTCACTTCCAAAAACGAAACGAACCTTACTTTTCGTCATTTTATTTCACTTTCATTCCTTCCTGGCCGGGCCCTGCCCTTACATTCACTCACACACGTTTTCCTTCTTATTTTCTCTTTCAAGTTTTTTTTTTATAAAGTGTGTGTTAGAGAAAAATCTGAGAAATTTGTAATTCATGAAGGGATTACTACGAAGTAAGTCTCAGATCACGATTTTTTTTTATTTGAACCATTTCAATCTGGGTATACTCCCAGTAATATGGACAAACTTATAAAAAATGGTACCAAAAATTTATACAAGGCCCTGAAAGAAATCTACAGTAAGACAATTCGTACAAGACAACATTAATATTAAAAATTGGCCATAACATAAGTATATACATAAGACGACTAGTATGCAGTCAGTGTGCATTGACTTTCTCCGACTGTAAAGACGGACAGCTTTCTCTTCTCTTCTCTCTTCCCCCTCAAAATGTGAGGAAGTGAGTCGGCTTGAGTTGGAAAAACAGGAGAGATTGACGCGGAAGTGAAACTCAACTCAACTGTGAAAACTGCACCGCCACGAGGAAAAAAAAAGAAAGAAACTCTACTGTCAGTTTCGGGGGAAGAAATCCGGAATTAAAGAAAAAGCTTCCTTGTCATATCTCATCACTTCATGGAGAGAAAAAAAAATGAGCATAACATACCATATTAAGTGCTATATATGGACCGACTCATTCTTCATTCCGTCTCTTTTCCGGTCGAATCAGAATATAATGTGAATCAAAAAAATGGGAAAGGAGAGGGAAGTGGGAGAGGAAATACTATGTATGTAAAAAGTGGATGCGACGCCGACGCCATAACTGTAATTTAAAAAAATAACTGAAGAATTTAGTTTTATTTGGAATAAAATTTACAAAAGAGAACACCAAAATTTTTCTTAAGAAAAGGTGTGGAGAAATACGGAAAATTATTGATTTCCATTTTATTTTCCCCTTGTCCCCTAATCATCCCATTAATTTAATCTGCTTTTTATTACAGGAGCAGAGAGAAAAACGTAATTTTCATATTTCCTTTTCACCCACTCTCACTAATGCAGCGGAATGGAGTGTGGACTGGGCCTTGCTTGGCCTGCCTGCCTGTGCTGTTCTGTGCGTTTCCATTCCATAAGACTTTCTCTCTCCCGTAATCATAACTTTCACAGATTTTCATTCTGCTCCACTGAAGACCCAAATCCAGAGCTACCTGGTATTTTTAAAGATAGTGCTAGAATTCTTCCATGGAATTCAAATTCATACATATACAATACAATCTACGTCAGAATTTCATGCAATAACATGTGTGTTCCGTCGCTTTTCCCAAAATGTCTGATTTTTTCTTATGTAACGATGTTCCCACTAGATGGACTAAACCCGCCGTCGAATTGTGCTTTGTGCTCGTTATTTGTCATTTTGGAAAAATAACGTTTGTTCGATGAAAAACATAAATATCACTTCGTCTCGGACAAAGAATGACACACACGGTTCAATTCAATTCCATTAAATCTGTTCAAAAAAAAAGAGGAAGCTAGGCAATGCAGTGCAGTGGTATTCCTTTTCAACGGACCACGATCATCAATCAATCAAAGGCAAAGGGGACGAAGAGAAGAAGAGGGCGTAGAAACATTATAAGACCAGGCCAGGAGTGAAGTTCTGGTTCACTGCGACAAAAACACTATTCGGCAGCTGAACAGAACTAACAATGTAATACATTACGACAAATCTGTATTTGACTTTATACGTATAATATTCCTCAAAATAACATACATAAATATTCTCCAATAACAACATTACCCGTATACGGAAGGAACGAACAGGAAATAAGTTGATGGATCACTTTCACCCATACATATGATATCAATGCACAAACATAGGTAGTGTAATTTATGTATGACAAACGATGAGTAATTGAAAACAAAATATGTGGTGATTTTGGTGGACGGGAGCGATGACAATAGCGATAGCTATAAAATAGATGGTATCAATTAAACGCAGCTCTCTGGACTGGGGAGTGAAACAATGGGCCAGGCCAAGGGAAACATTAGTGGAATTAATCTTGCCATTACACAAACTATTCGATACAAAACAATGCGAGGTGGTGAGAATGGAATTTCTCCTTAATAAATAATAAATAATTATGACGTACGTACGTACGATTAGGAATTCGATTAAAATTTAATTGGTTGTTAGAGGGGAGAAATTATCAATCTTATCATCTTGCTGAACTATGACCTAAACGAGACAACAATTTAAGGGTAATACACATTCCTGAAATTTTGGTGAATAATTCAGGACTTTGTAATATTTGGGATCACGAGTAGACGCGCAAGAACTGGTTAAAAATTTATCTATCACACTTAAAAAACATTACAGTCATTAAATTTTTCGTCATTGTAGTAATTCTAAAATGAAAGAGACATTCACTTTTGAAGTACGCGTCATTCCATTTCATTTCATTCCATATCCATATCATTCACTCAAAATATGAATTGGACTCTTCATAAAGATTGAAACCGTTCAATACAGAATACAGAGTAGAAATGTTGTACTGTACATTATTTAGAATGTTGAAATGTTATTCCAAGAATTTGTTCAATTTGGTGGGTCGTTGTGCTGTACACTACTGTACTGTTACTGTGCTTTCCCACATTGATGGAATTTATTGGTCGTACAAATCGACTAAGGACGCAATAATAGATTTCTCGGTTTTGTAGACATTATGCGTATGTCTGTCGTCCCATGTCGCATGTCTGTCGCAAACTTGACTTTTCCATCCAGATCACTTTGCAAAATTCACAATCCCAATATGGAATCCCATCAAATTTCATGGGAGTACATTATGCAATGCTAGAAGGAGTAAGGAGTATGTAGGACTATGTACATCCATGTCCTAAAAAGTACTTCATCCCCATATGCATTCATTTATTCCTAACGTACCATTTCCCCATTTCCTCGTCATTTATTAGCCACTCAACTCCTCTTATTTATGAGAATAACTTCAACTTTCCAATGGTTTTTCTTATACAGGACATTCGACCATTTTAAATGGAGAGACACCCTTTCCATTCTCCATTCCTATTGTACAATATAATACATTATATTTACAGTGTGAGACATAAGCATTGCAGATTTCGGTTTCAGTCATAACCCCAGAAGTGAAAATCCAAGTGACAGTAAGACACGGTAATAGTAAATGTAAAAAACACTAGACGGAAAATGTGCAATTTTGAATGCACTCGAGAATAAATTATGAACCACCTTGTACGTACAGAAATATGGAGACTGAATTTCCTTTCCTTTTCACTCAAAGATACGTACGAAAAGAGGTTGAGGACGGACGAAGACATAAATTTTCATAAAGAGACCTCAAAATGAGAAGATCCATTCCATTCCCTTCCTTCCGTTTCCTTCCATTCCATCCACCCCTTCTTAGAAAACGCAATATGCATATTACCCGGGTAATATGCAACAACGCCGAAGTATATCATCCACAATATGCAGATACATACACTTCCTAAAGATACAACGGAACGTGAAAGTGAAAGTGAATACGAAGGAACTTCTGCCGGTACGTACAATACTGTGTGTGATTTTAACATTTTTCAAAATTCCTTTCTCCAGTAAAACCAACTATGCAGTATGCACCCCAAAGACGAGGGGTTTTCTTAATGAGAAAATTTCCCAGATGCGCTATTAACACTGACACTGCTCAGTATGATACAACGCATACCCTTTATATGTTAATATACAAAGGCTGGGCTGTCGGGAATGACAATATTATTTTTAATGTTCTAGTGGTCTAATTTTTGTATACCCTGTGTACTGTACTGTTTTGAAAATGAAGAAAGCCCAGATAATAATTTCTCCACAATCAATCGTAGAACTTTCCGCAAGCCCAAAAATTAGAATATGTTAAATACAGGAACATCTTCTGGAAAATATTAAAAAGGTCAGGTGGACGAAATTATATTTCTGAAGCCCTCATAAATCTTCCAATACTCCCAATATTTCTGACTCAAGTGTAATAAAAAAGCAATAATAATTATCCAAACACCAGACCCCAAAATTTACCACAAACATAAAAAAAGGGTTTCAAGTTTTGGTGAAAGCCAGATTTTCTCTCAGAGAAAGCCATCCATTACTTTCTCCTTCATTTCCTCTTCATTAGGTCAACAACACAAGCTGAGTCACAAGGAATCATTTTCGCACGTAATTATTACGGGGACTTCAGATTTTAAATCATTTCTCATTTTATCAAATGTTGCTAATTAAAATTTCAGTTCGCAGCCAAAGATTTTTGAAAATATATAACCCCGATCGTCTTACACTTAAAATCGCTACCTTATCAAAAATAATACTAGGAACCAGTCAACTCCATGCCAACATTTATGAGAGTTACTGCTTTGTGCTTGCTTATTCTCCCTTTGCTTTCCAGACAAATAAGGAAGAAATAGAAAATTATACAGACTTTCACTCCACTGCGTTTCCTTTCCCCAGTGTATAATTTTATCGTTCGTGGTTTTAATTTAATTACCCAAAACCATGGACCATAACCCAAAAAAATTCTTATTCTTAGAGTTTTGATGAATTTCACAACAATAAAACAAAAGCATCATTTTTTTCTCTTCAAGATTTTGAGGTGTATAAGTATACGATTATAAAAATGAGTTAGTGCTAGAGTACATTAAAAATGAAAAATTGTACTCAAAGTGGTTCCAGTTTCCAGTATATAGAATTTTTTATTTTCGGACGTTTAAAAATTATGACACGTTACGTTGATAATAATTTTAAAGAGGGCAGAGCTGGAGCAGTAGAAGACATAAATTATAGGTACGTAAAGTGAAGTACTCCTATTAAATCTACAACTACATTACATATGAAAGACGGCGCGGGCCAGGGCTAAACTGAATGGAATCGTCATCGTCATCTTCGCATTGAGTTATAAAAGTTTATGACGAAAAGGACATTAAGTCAAGTCGTCAGAACTCATAAAGCACTCAGAAGAACATAATACCGTCTGGGGGAAATAATCGTGCCAACTGACTGCCAAAAGCCAAGTCGATCTGGGCCAACAACCAAAACCTCTCTCTTTTCTCCAACGAACTCTATCAGACATTTAACATTAAACAACGCATTACATTTCACCCGAAATATATATATATACGCAGTACGACACGGCGTGTTGTTTTCCAACAGATTCGATCCAGAGATCAACGTATGAATTATGAATTTAGTGACAAGGAACACATTTCAGATGTAAATCCAAAGTCTCTTTTTATGCAAAAACCAAATGGCATTCAAGAAAAAGTTACCACGCGAATTTAAATGTTCTCAGACCGGACAGAATTTCGAAAACAAACAAATGGTACCAAAATCCAGGAAGCGGAAGAGGACATGGAAAAAGCAAGCAGAAAAGGAGGACACACAATCTGCTACCCAAAAAATTCTTCCTGAAATGCTTTTCTTTGGACATGACGAATTCTATTCAAGCTGTTATCTCTTCTAACTTTGAGGCCTTATGTCGATTTTGCGTGTCACGTCGCGTCACAGGACAACGGACGATAGTAACAAAACGGCAAAACGTGTAAAACCTATGGAAATATGGTACATCTGTATACATCGGACGTCGTTTACGTTTCCGCTGCGCTGTACCGTACCAACCACAAAGCTAGACCGACAGATTTCTCTAGCTAAGCAAACAAATCCAACTGTCACATAATCACAAAAACTTGCCATCATTGCAAAAGTAGTATCAGATTTGTCTATAACGAGTTCTATTTTGTAACTAGTTCCTGTATTTTAGGTTAATGAACCCAGTATTCAGCCTCTTTGGGCAAATTTGACGGCGTATGACCCGTCATTGATTTCATAATCCTCACCATGGGAGTAATTCCTAGAAATAAGCATTTCCAGAAATCGGATCTATTTTCTTTACATTGGTTTTCAGGTTATTGTCCGAAAAAAAAAAAGCCGGTGAGAAAATTCAAGTAATGTACAGTGTGGGTCATAACTAAAGCCGAGGCAGAAGGTCGTCAGGAAAAGGTTAATTATTACTTAGGTAAAAATTCTCTACAAAATGTCGGCTGTAGAGGTGTAAATGACTCTGGACCACCCTGTACAGACGCACAATGCTAATACCTACCTAAGCAAAAATAGAGAAAGCAGATATATTATTCCGCACTCGACGTACGCACAGACTCAAAAAGTTCTATGCTTGATCAACCCGAAGAAAAAAATCGGAAGAAAGGAAGCTGAAAAATGAATACATGTATGATGCATTGAAAAAATCGTATATTATTTGTATTTGTAAACATGGGAAAATCCAATTCAACTTCATGTTTGGATATAGTAAAAGAAAAAAAACTTTGAGAGTTGAAACACCTGCGAAATCGTGTGTGCCGTACGGGTGCGAGTGTGTGCGTTTGCTACACCGATTTTTTCTTCTTCAAAGTGCAAGAAAAAAAAAGAAGGAAAAGAAACTTAGCAGACGTTTTGGCTTGACAAATGAAAGTCCTTCCAATCCCAGATGAGACTTTTCTCATCTCAAGGACTAGAAAAATTCAAGCACCATTTGAATACAAAATAGGAACAAACCGCATACCGATCACTCCAACATATGACACTTTTCTACTTTTTATCCTCATCGGTTGGTTTTCCTTTTGCCCACTTTCTCTACGTAGCTGAATTTGAAAGAAATCGGAGGGAATAGATATTCAAAAGTTTTCTCATTCGAAGGAAGATGGAAGATGTAAAGGAAATCTCAAGATGCTTTTTTCTCCCGACTTTTTTTTTATCCATTCGTGCCGAGTGAGTGAGCGTCCATCGATTTACCATTCGATATCATATTATACCATATCCGTAGATGGTAGAAAATGTACTTGTATGCGTATGTATGGATCACCAATGCAAATATTCTAAAATGTGGATAAGTTACCCTTGAATCCGACAAGAAATTCAAGTCGGACGACTGATATCAGAATCAAATCTCCATAACAAATTCAGGATATCAATTTGAGTAGTTTTGTTACAAGCATAAGCCCTAAAAATACTGTATTACAAAAATTCTATCGGTGAGTGTAGTGATGAGTGAAATTATACGAGGTATTTGTGACAATGACCATCCGTAATGTTATTTAGCCCCGAATAATGCAAAATATAGTTTTAATGTACTTACTTGTTATGATGTCAGTGATTTATTCTTCGCTTAATGAAAGATCTCTCGAAAATCTGAAATAAAAAATAAAGCAGGTAAATTACTATCCATTTTATCGAACACAGAACAAATTTACAAACTTAAATTTCAGTACATTCATTCTGTAGAATGGAACCAACACAATATTATTGATATGATGACAATGCACAAATGCTATGCCGAAATGCGTTATACGCTTTCGCTTTCACCGGAGAAAGGACAAAAGAAAAGACACATTGAAGAAAAGAAAAAGCGTGAGAGGAACAATAGACCCCCATCACTCCGTCCATCACGTGACTCTCTAGAATTTCCTATTCAACCACCACCACCAAAAGCACCACGTTACCTATGTACTTAAATTAGAGTCATTAATCCAATCCTTAGATGACAGGGTAGGAATAGATGGGTAATTTATTATTTTTGTACTACTTTCTGCTGCTCCACAAATAGGGAAGGTAAACCAGTACATAGGCGTAGGCGTGCGTACGACAAATGGTAAAATTCTCAGGGTGCTTTAATCATCCACGACGGTGTGGTGGGAATTTAGCAACCACGGTTTGTTGTAGGGATATAAGGAGTTTTGTTAAAATCACTTGGGATTAAGTACTTTGTTCCATGCATTGTGTGACAGACAATGTACATGCGTTTGTGCACTTCAGGGGTACAGAAGCACAACTGGTTTGAACCAATATTTGGATTAAACAAAGTAATAAAATAACTAAGTACGTACGTGAAGACTTTTATTAGAACCACGGCTTAAGCTTTGGTATGAATTTTTGGAAGAAAAAACCTGTAGACTGACAATGAGATAAAACACACACGTAGTTTACGATGACTTTCAAGTTTTCCGTGGGATTCCAGTCATCAGTGTCAACTATTAGCAAAAGTCTGACTCAAATTTGTAGACAAAAACAACAGGAGTATCCCATGCTATCGCAGAAGTCTAACTATGGCATAAATATTTTTAATTTGAGAATGAAAACAATTACGGAGGGTTTAACCGCAAGACAAAATTCTAACCTCTAATATTTCGAAGCAGTTCAGAAATTGTCAAAACAACACTAAAGGGGACAAAATTATAATAGAGCTTTACCTACGCGAAAAATATAGCGAAAAATACGAGGGCCAATAATCTACAGTACATGAATTAATGTCACCGGTTTATACAAAAATTATTAACCCACGTATGTACGTATGCTTACAGAATTTCCGTAAGGCATTTAATACCACAAAAATGGCTTAAAGAGATCAACTTCCCGAAAATGTGTTCCAGGCTCAAGTTGTGCTGTGCATCCTGTATTAACTGAGTTCAACGATGCAAGTTAACCAAATTATGACCAGACATGGCGCGGAAAACGGAAAATACGAATACACTGTCAAATAAATTCATACAAGTGGATAAACACACTGTCTCTGGAAA
>JAQGCB010002920.1:0-10612 GCA_034698835.1 Protaphorura tricampata | reverse complement strand
GAACTTTTTCAAACAGCCGCCATTTTGTGAAAAATGACTGAAAAATTAAAATCCGGCGGTTACGGATTCGTGATCTTTCTGGCTTTCCAAAAAGGTATCAACTTTGAAAATCCGTTGGAAACTGAAGGAGGAGATACGAGAAAACTGATGACATGTTTTCAGTGCTTTTCGGGCGACCGCGACGCAGGTGGTGGGAATTCACGGAACTTTTTGCAGAGTCAGTGTACTCAAATCCAATTCTCAATTTCAGTCAATTTTTCTCTTCTCGGGCTCGGGACGGACGGACGCACAGGCACACACACACAATACTCACAGCACAGCACTCCGTCGCTATACTCAAAAAAAAATTGACTGTCCCTCAGTAATAAGGGAAATAAAAATAGCGATATGGAAACAGCGGGACCTGCACGGACATTTAGTGTTGATCATTTAAAAAACATACGTGTATTTTGCAAAAACGTCCACTATTTTTCTCCATGCAAAAATATTCAATTTTGTTTTTCAAAACTACCTATAATTTTGTTCATTCAAAAAAAACATTTTATTGTTCAAAAAAAATCTTCGTTTATTTTGCAACAACGACCAAAGTTTTTGTTCATTCAAAAAAAAACATTTTATTGTTCAAAAAAAATCTTCGTTTATTTTGCAACAACTAAAGTTTTTGTTCATTCAAAAAAAATCTTCGTTTATTTTGCAACAACAACTAAAGCTTTTGTTCATTCAAAAAAATCTTCGTTTATTTTGCAACACGACCAAAGTTTTTGTTCATTCAAAAAAAACATTTTATTGTTCAAAAAAAATCTTCGGTTATTTTGCAATAACTAAAGTTTTTGTTCATTCAAAAAAATCTTCGTTTATTTTGCAACACGACCAAAGTTTTTGTTCATTCAAAAACATTCCTGTATTTTGCAAAACGTCCACTATTTTTCTCCGTGCAAAAAAATATCCGATTTTGTTTTTCAAAAACTACCTATAATTTTGTTCATTCAAAAACACTAATTCATTTTTCCAATACGCACAAACTTTTTCAAAAACGAGCAGTATTTTTGTTCAATTACAAACATTAGTCTATTCTTCATAAACGTCCATCATTTTTCTAATTTCATCCAATTTCAGAAGGTAAGGATTATTATTTACTTTTGCGTACATGCAGATATGGTAAGAATCAGCAATTACGCTAAGCTGCGGAAAGAGAGAGCACGCAAATGTTCATTACAAAGAGAGCTCGGGAAGTCAAATACCCCGAAAGATCTAAATACAGATTCACATGCCGGGATGTCTACTCCCCCGAATGGTGTGTTATTGCCTACTAATCTCGGGAAGTCTAATACCCCGAAAGATCTAAATACAGATTCACATGCCGGGATGTCTACTCCCCCGAATGATGTGTTATTGCCTACTAATCTCGCCCCCCATTTCTGATTAGCAATGACGATGACACTGTCAGTCTTCCTGTGAACGAAGCGGTAGTTTGGGGGGCAAATACTACGGGCATTGGGTTTACATCGTTCAAGCACGGCTTATCTGCTCTGGATGTTCCATTCCTTGGGGAAAAAAAGTTTCTCAAGATGGAATCCCAATTCCATCTTGACATCGAGGCTTCTTTGAAGCAAGTTCTTTTAGAGAACGGGAGGGAAGAATCCAGACTGGCGTTAGAATTAGGCCAATTTGAGGTTGTCGATGGCGTCAAAATTCCTTGGACTGATGTATTCGGTGATGGCCAATGGAGCAAACGATGTTATAATCAAACAGGAACGGCCAACTCTGGTTCAGCCTGCATTATAGGGTTACTTACAAAGAAACCACTTTTCGTAGGTGTGCGCAATAAATTTTGCCTCATTTGCAAGAGAGAAAACTCGAATGGAAACCCGAAAGTAAAAGAGCAAGAACTGGTCAGGCAGTTCCACTGCAATGGAGGCAGATATCATTGCCGAAGGCTTCCAGCAAAGCTTGGCGACGCACAACTTAATCTACAAACGATTCGTAGGTGACGGTGACTCTAGCGTATTCAACGACATACGCTTATGTTATCATAAGAAGGAGTCTAACTTTCTAGTGGTCGAAAAAATTGAATGCAAGAATCACGCAATCAGAAGAATGAACGTTAACCTTCTGGCGTTGCTCAAACAGACTGCGTATCCTATTGCCCACAGGAAGTTGTTGGAAGGAAGGATAAGTAAAATCGGAAAATGTTGTACATACGTCATACAACACAATGTGGATAATAGACCACAAACGAATGCTACGACTCTCAGGAACGACATACGGAACGTCCTTGACCATGTTTTCGGTTGCCACTCTAAATGCGAAACTTATGTCTGCGACAATGGTAGATCAATCGTGCCAGCGTCCATGCTGAAGCAGAATTTATTAGTAAATCCATCAGCTCAGAAACTGAAGGCCGTTGATATCAGGAGAACAGCGCTATGGGCTGCCATGGTAGCAATAGTTGAACGACTGGCCTCACACTCGATATCTCTGCTTTATTCTTTGACTACGAACATTGCGGAAAGTTTCCAGTCCCACATGAACAAACTTCTTCAAGGGAGAAGAATAAACTACATTTTACGTGGAAGCTACAACAGAAAAGCAGCGACTGCGGCGTTCAGCTTCCAGTACGGTGCCGGTTGGTACCGGCAATGCTATAAACGCGTTTACCAGAAGAGTCCATCGTCTCTTTGGAGAAAAATTGATTCACAAAGCCTTCGTGAGCGCAGTGTCATACGAAAACCGAAGGCTGTTCGTTGTTTGTTCAAAAGTTTGAACAAAGACCCGTACTTGAGTAAATCCAGGCATCATTAGGAGAAGTTAAAAACGTCGTACGATCCTCTACAAAGTCAGGCCTAATCGCAGATTCGAGACAACCTAACAATGAGCACGTGACTCCATCGTGTGGTTGTGGTTGGCCTCATAACTTACTTCTCCCAAAAGGAAAATCAGACGGACTTGCATTTGATATGTTCGTTATGGTAACGAAAGGATCTTTTCCACATAACTTCGCTGAAGAAGACATGATCAGAGCGTGCGAGACGTCGAAGAGGAGAAAACAGTGCAGAACTGCCCCTCTTTTGTGTGGATTTACTAGAAAGAAATATCCTGATGTATACCCTATGGGATATCCATTTGACCGAGTTCCAAGCGTAGGGATAAATGAGAAACACTTAGAAAATTTCATAGAGGGTATTCCGAATATGGGTAGGAAAGAGGTAGGTGACTTGTCCCGTATTTGCATTAGAATTCAGATACAGAACTTTGTATGACAAATTGGCTTGCAGATAACCATCACACACAAGGGTAGTGACAAAGAACCAGTGGAGAACACGACAAATGGGAGAAACGCGTCCGGTAATTACGTTTACGAGCCACCTACTACACATAGAAATCCGCACAGTTACCATTCTACCTCTACACCTCGAAGTTCATACGTTCATTACGATTACCAGCCACCTACTACACCTCGTAATCAATCCATACATTCACATGGACAACAGTACGGCCATACACCGGGTCATCAATACGGCAGCCGGCCAGGTCATCACTATGGAAGTCCACCAGGTCATCAAAACGTCAGTCCTGGTAATCCATACGCCAGACTACCTGGTAATCAATACGGTACTCCACCTGGTAATCAATACGGCAGTCCTCCTGGCAATCCATACGGCAGACTACCTGGAAATCAATACGGAAGTCCACCTGTTAATCAATATGGCAACCCACCTGGTAATCAATACGGAAGTCCACGAGTCAGTCAAGTTAAGCTTATGGGAAAAAACTTCAAAAATTAGTATTTTGGAAAGTTTTCATTTCAACACGAAAATTTCGACGAGACACTACTTAGGGCATGCTAGGGCATCCGAAAAAAAATATGGCATGTCTAGGTCCTCGTATACAGGTAGCGTCATTCCCTTGTTAGATTTTAATATCATTTTGAGTTTTGAAACAGTATGTTTTTACCCATTTTATCCACTAGAAGTATCCATAATCGTGCTATTTTCATGAAAGAGAACATTTTGAACTGAAAGACCATAATGTATCATCTTGCATGCATAAACTATACAATGTAGTCATTACCCTATTATTGTTACGTGTTTATTTTGTGTCTATACCTAAATACGAATATAACGCTCGCTAGACAAATTATCTAGATGCTGTGTTGTTAATATTATAGTAGAAACTCGTCCTGACAATTAGTACGTGTAAGCGAGGATAAGGTCAACGACCGTATCAACTGTAAATTGCATGGCAGTTGCGAAAATGCCATTGTTGACTTCAAAAAAAAATTCCAATATGGCAGATGATGGGGCGGAATGACCTGTAATAGGCTTTGTCAAATTTTGACATATTTTTATCCATGGATTTGTATGAGTTCTAGTATTCCATGGACTTGGTCGTCATTTTATGACACAAATTTGTTCCAGCGGAAGCTAAACCCAATTGTAAGACGATGAGAACGATCAAAACAAAAATGAGCCAAATATTGAGTATAGTGTTCATTGCAATCACTGTGTAAAGGACGATGATGATTGAAATTATTAACAAAGCATAGAGTGGTGGTAGAGCGTAGTATACGAGTTCTTCGGCGGTCCGGTACAAAATGTATTGGATTCTGTACAAGTGTTTGGCTTCGTGTTTCTCTTCCCTTGTCGGATTCAATGTTCCACTAAATTCATAAGGAGCATACTCAATTTATGACAGTCAATTGAGTAAGTTATTAAACAATTACCAAACATTTCTCTTCATCCCATCAATAATGACATATGCTGAAAAGTAAACGGGCACAATGACATTCATGTGATTGCAAAACGCGGCCAAGCAATTGATTTCCATGAGAAGTGATGTCCATATTTCTGGCCATGGTATTGGGATATACTGCATCATGCACCCAATCTTCGAGTCCATCTTAAGAAAGATATAAACACACGGACCCGTGAAAAACGTCATTGCAAGCCCCGTGCGAGGAGTGTAAATGATATAAAGGTTGATGATGCAAATGCGGTCATGAGACTCCCAACAGCAGCTATTTCATAGAAAGGGGCGTCAAATCCCAAGATTGTGAAAATGTAATATGCAATCGTCCCAATATTCAGAGCCAAACATCCCAAACTAATGAATTTGTATTGAAGATTCCGCTTCCGAGAAAGTCTGGACAATCGTCTCTTTTTTGGATTCCATTTCCACGGGCAGATTCGGGCTGCGTGGAAAAAGTGGGACAGGCGACCGAAGATCTGAAATGTTCTTGTTGAAATCATCCCGGCTCCATGGTTGTCTCTACTCGACGATATTTAAACTTTGTTTTTCTGAGGTTTTTAGAATTCTACAGAGCACAACCTTGCTCTAATGAAACCATTTGCCTAATTCAGAGAAAAAACTAATACACCACATCCTGTTGAGAAATTCAATTTGGATTGATAATTCATTAAATTCATTCTATTAAGTTCAAAGTCTAATATAATTTATTATTCTGTGATTGCTCACAACATTGTACCCCCAGTCCAGAGCCACTGCATTGAATCCACCACTCAAACCCAAGTATTGATTTCAATTAGTGTACTAGCATATCCGAATTCACTGGACTTTGCGTTCTCTTATGGTGAATGTTACTGTCACCTAACTCCCCATTTCATTCTGTAAATTTCTGAATACATAGAAACCGACGGTTTCCCTTAGTTCGGATGTTTTTAATTCAATCATGGATATTCGAATCCATTATTTAATGCACAATTCCTGCTTTCCATACGGAAAGACTAACTTGGACGGTTTGGAAGCTTCAATATTTTATACTTTAGAGAACGCTACTTTTAGAATACAAGCAAAGCGACTCTGACGTGGTACAAAGCTCAGCGGGTTTCCCCGGAAACCCGTGTTGTGTTCTTCGCAAGGACAATGTTGAAATCGTGGTCACCCACAGAATAATAAACTACTAGAAGGTGAGCTTTAGGAAATGAATTTTATAAATTAATAATCTGAAATGGAACTTTTCAACAGTAACTAATTTTGGCAGGGCAGCGTTTACGACATTGAAGAACGTCCACCTCTCGAAATTTTAGTGTATGCAATTGTTCCCGTATGCTCAATAAATAAACGTCAGTATACAGAATAAATCGACTCTCACATTGTCAAGAGATTAGTACCACCACGCAATGCACAGTTTCGTTTATTAAAACTTGTCAATTCCTAAAAGGAAATATAATTAATTAGGGTTGGTTGTTTTGAGAATTTGTTCCATACCATTTGCATTTTCTCCATATACAAACTAACAAATTCTCCCCCTTGATACTGCTCTCCGATGGCGTTTGTGTCTTCAATTGTATTTGAATCAATTCATCATAGTACGGTAACTCACTCTTGATATTATAGGGCCAAGTCACAGCATTTTCGAAGGGTGAAAGGTCAAAAACGCCAATATAAGATTTCATGTAAGTTAATGTAGTCATAACGGTTAAATCAGCCAAAGTTCGAGAATCCCCAACCAAATATTTTTGCAATTGAGCATGAAATTCATTTTCTGGACGTATTTTCCGAAAGTCTCCCTTGGAGTTAATGGATTCTCAGAGCCAACGTAATATTTCGGGAAGCAGACACTTTCCATATACTGGAATATAATTCCCTTGTCAAAGTGCAATATCGCGTCAATCTTGGCTCTCATCTGAGGGTCAGTTGGGTGCAAGGAATGTTTCGGTGAGTATTTGTTCACTAGGTAAGTGATGATCGCACGACTAAACTCAATTTCAAAAATTTTCAAAAAATATTCAACAGAAGTTCAAAAAGTACTTGCAAAAATAATTTGAAATTCTAGAAAAATTTCATCAAGATTTTGACTGAATGACGACTTACCTTTCCAACAAACATAATCTATTGTCGATTTTAATCTGTGTAAGTACAGCTTCAAATAATACAGAAAGCACGCTGGGTGATTCATATATATTTTTGTGAAAATATGCATGGACCACCCAATTACTAATTGCATGGAATAGATAGACTATATTGATATGTACATGCAGATTATATTGTATAACGCTCTCACATATAATACAATAAATGTAGTTATTGTAAAAAAACTAAATATGAATTTACTCCTATGAACAGTAAGTGTTATATTTAGTGTCAATTCTGATGACTAGAAAACAGGAACAAAAAAATGTTCTTAACACGATACGAGGGGAGTTCGACGCAAGTGGATTGATTCCCTCTATATTAGAATGTCTACATTCTTGTTGAATCCAAATGACGATTTTTCTAATTTTAATTCTATAATTTGAATTCCAGATAATTTGAATCTTTAATTCGTACTACAGATGTGTTTGGAATTCGACTGGATTAGAATCTAAGACCCGTGATCGCAATTTCATGATCGGTAAATCGATCGTAAGAAAAATTAAGATGGACAACTGTGTATTGGTAATATTTAAACTGAATAAAATCAATTGATTGACAATAGACCATGGTTTCTGGAAACATTTTGACATTCAAAATGAATGGACACGGTGTTCCATGAAACGACGAGTATGTTATTCAATTTATGAATGTTGCAGCATAAATACTCCAGTCTTTCTACTGGTACCAAATATCTAATTCTAAATGAATTTAGTCTGCCCAGACGCAGGTCGTTCTAGACTAAAGATGATAACGTCCTTTAAGTTTATGGTAGATTAATTAAGAATCAATAATGACGATAATGTAATTTGATACAGAATAAAATTATTATTTTTAACAGGTTTATCTGTAATTTGAACTTTTTAAGTGCAAATAGGCTACACTCAATATCAAGAGCCAACTCCAGAAACTCTGGTTAAATATTTAGTCATATTTAAGAGAACAATTGATAGAATGTGTTTACAAGTGTTTGAAGCAGACAAGACTATGTTGCAAATCTTCCCAATCTTTTTTCAAACAAAGTTTAGAGCAATAATACACTCGTCGACATGTCCGGCAAGACACTGTCCCGTTTGACTGTCCACAGTGTCGACAACGTTTTTCATCACGTAATTTTGGATAAGCAAACAAGAGGGAAGGATCGTCAACTCGAATAGCTGGTCTTTTGTAAACTGTGATTCGAAAGTATGGATTAATAATTGTAATTATGCATCCAAATCCAAGTGACAATTGAGTGTCCTTTCCTTGTGGGTAATTGTACACAAATATGCGTTGAATATCTCCGTTCTCATCTTGAGCAATTAGTGGAATCGAAGGTCTTCCCAGAATAGCATCCTCAACAATTGTGAGTTTGATTGCGAATCCTGAAATATTATTTGAATTAATTAGCGCTTATATTACCGGTATGAATGAGTTAGAGTCATTACCTTCGTAAACATGATCTTCCGTCTGATATTGCATGTCCTTGAATACAATTGGCTTGAGCCCAATCAAGTCCGCAGCTGCATTTGAAACGAATTTGGCAGGGGCAGGATTTGGAGAGAATTTCATTTTGTCTGCCCTCGACTTCATTCCCTTCACGCCTTCGCGATGTTCGATAATAATTTGAGTCCGGTAATCCCCGTCTCCCTGAGCAGCCACCGTCTGTACTTGCTGAGACATCATTTTTGTAAAACCTTCATAGCTGTATTTATTTGGGCGTGCAAACTTTCTCATCGGTCCTTGCATTAATTCTTCCCGCAAGTCTTCGAGAAAATCTTCGTCCTTAAAACTTTGTAGCGGTAACTCACGTAACTCATCCGACATGAACTCTGTTCTATTCGGAAGTAATCTCATGCTTCCTTTTTGTACGGCCAAAGTATACCATTTCTGAGCTTCCCCTAAGTTAACAGGTATATAATTATATGCCAAGTTTTCCATAGCTCGAACGCATCCATTGAGTGCTGCAACCTCCCAAAATTGAAAACCTCTCTGGATGTTGATCGGAACACCTTGTCCATGTATGTGCATGATGGCCAAATTGTTACCAGAACTACCCCACCCATTCAACAGCGCCTTCTCGTACCATTCAATGGCTTTAGTGAAATCTAATTCGACTCCAACCCCTTGCTGGTACGCCATACCCAAAGCGTGTTGAGATTCCATGACCCCAATATTTGGCATTTTAATTCCTTCTCAGGGGACCAATACGGCCAATGCTTCTTGTGCAGCTGCTTCGAAAAACATTTTTGTTGCTTCAGAAATACTTGCCTTCACTCCTTTGCCCTCACTTGTCAAAAGTGCCAAGTTATACAGACCCTCAGCACTTCCTTTCCTGGCTGCTTTTGCGTAGAGAATTGCTGCAGTCTCATAGCTCTGCCCAACTCCTCTCCCATGAAGATAATTGTGAGCTTCTCCACAAATCCCATAAGGAGTACCCATCTCAAAGTCCAATTTATGTTTTCGTTCCACCTCATAGGCGTTGGTTGAAATTCCACCCATTCTATTCATTTTCTCGGCTATATCTTCAAAAGTTGAAGTAAAAGCGAGGGGGTCCAAATGATCGCGTCTCGCAATTTTGGCAATCATTTGTCGGCAATAGTCTCGAGAGTCTTTGACGTCAGTAGCTGTTGGTTCCATGCCAAATGCGATTTCATAATTGTGCAATGCATTTTCATATTTCTCCAATTCCTGGAAGGCCATGGCTAGCCGAGCGTACCCTTTCCACCAATTTGGTCTGAGGGCAATTGCACCCCTCGCGTCTTCTTTTGCCGCTTGGAAATCGCCTATTTTTAAGAATGCCAGTGACCGATTTGCATAGAGGACGGATAAATAATTTGAGGGAAGCTCAGGAATTAAGGTAGCCTCTGTGTATGCAATGACGGCTTCCTCGTATTTCTTCTGCTTAACAAACGCATTTCCTTTTTCTTTTAAATTCTCAGCTTTCCTTCGATTCGTCTCATTCAGAATGTCTTCTGGTTTTGGATCAAGTTCGCTTTGAAGAGATTTTGCTGCATCCAATTCGTCTTGTGAGACTCCAAGAGAGAGCAGAATTTCAGACACAGCTGCCCAGTTTTCGTCAAACTCACTGTTCCGGATTTCCAAATTTCCAACGTGTGATAATTTATTTCGAATACTTCTCAAAGCATCAAAATGTTTATTCTTTTTCTTTCCAAGCTTCACATCAAGACATGTTACTGCGTCTATAAGTAAAGGCAAATCCCATTGCTTGATGTTTCCAGTCTTCAAGAATTCCTTCTGAATTTTCCCGGACTTGGAAAATAGACCTTCTCCGGGTCCGTCCACAAATTCGGCTCCATTCTCTACGCTGTTTTGCCATTCCGATATCTGAAGTTCATGCCAATTTTTAAGAAATGACTTCCGAAAAAATTCATTCGCCGTCGTATTCAGCAAGTTCTGCAGTCTTAAGTAATTCCTTAAGTCAATGACTGGTGTTCTGACTGCTTCCGCCATAATATCTGTAAAGAGAAAACATAATATTTCAAAGCCTGCATGCCAGAGGATGATCGACCAATGAAACTCTGTATAATGGCATCGAACGAGTCGGTTTGTTTATAAAGCCTCTCACACCTTTCTAAAATTAAGGTTACACTCTCTATGATTTTAAGGTTCCCTTCCACCAAAACCCGAGTTATCGAATTTTTTGAATTGTGACGAATGTTTACAATATTATAAAATTCCACGTCTCTATTGACCAAGTTACGATCATTAGAACAGAATTGAATTACTTATTTCACCT
>JAQGCB010002919.1:0-10613 GCA_034698835.1 Protaphorura tricampata | reverse complement strand
ATGGACTTGGCCATGGAAGGAAGAAAAGGAGTAACTAAGAGACAAGCGATCAATTCAAAAACTAAATGTGAATTTGATAATCCTCAAGAGCAAAATAATCAGAATCCGGGGTCTGCAGAATTTTCTACACCTACTACAACAGTTCCTATGAACTCAAGAGGAAAATATTCTAGTAAAAGAAAAGTGTTGAGTTTAAATGACAAAGTACGTGAATTGAAAAACTGTAAAATGATGGAAACTGAATCAATGCTGACGCCGAGCATTCTTCCACAACTTGTGGAAATTCCACAAAGTCTTGCCTATCCAATTCCGACGACTGACTCTACCGTTCCACTAAAATGTATCAAACGAAATGCAATTGATTTGAATGACAAATACGAAATTATACGGGAATTGGAAAATGGGAAAACACAAACTCAGGTCCGAAAGAATTGGAATCTTCCACAATCTACTGTTGCCACGATTTGGAAAAGGCGAGAACAAATAAAAATTGCATTCGATTTTAAGGATGGAAATGTCAAAAAATTGAAAGGTAAATTAATAAAACTAATTAAGGTTTTATTGAACAGATTGGTAGAAGTCAAATAATTTCAGAAATTATAGTACTATACAAGGGCATTAATGGAATCATCCAATCTAACCAAATAGTTTCTTGAATGCGTATTTTGATTTCTCCACACGGAATGTACTGGGCTGATGATTGGGAATTTCGGATGTGCTGATGTGCAATTCAAATGTATTCATTATAAGACAATTCGGGGTAAAAATCACTCATGTCGCATCAGACTTAGTTGTTCGTCTAATACTAATTATATAAGATTTTTTTCACCTGTCTGTCAAATACAGGTATCATGTTGTATTGGAGTATCAGTCCGATAATGACACTCCGATTTCTTTCAAGACAGATAAACATTGTATGGATTTGTCACAATTCTCACAATACACCGCACAATTACCTTCACAATAGCTTACGACACCTTAAAAATTTTAGGGATACAGAATATGTAAACTTTGGCAGCGAAAGTACCTACGAATATCTTAACAATATATTCCATGAGATTACTGATTGACTATGTGGTCTGAGAACCATGTATTTGGACGTTCGGACCTTAAACATTAAACTGGCTATTATTTCTTATACGATATTTTTGGAATAAATCTAATTTAAATGTTAAACTTTATTTACAGTACCACATCATTCATCGTTGGAGGAAAAACTTTTGTCTTGGGTTGAGCTCATGAATTCCAGGAAGATTCAATTAATTGGTCCACTTATACAATTAAAAGCTAAAGAAATTGCTGAAGAAGAAGGAATTCTGACTTTTTCAGCAAGCAATGGTTGGCTTCAAAAATTTAAAGCTAGACATGGAATTGTATTCTCAGCTATGAATGGAGGAGCTTCAATGAAATGGAGATCTCTGAGCCCGCAACAGAGCGCGAGTCTACAGCGCTTGGCCGAAACAGAACCAGAATCAGTGATTATTGAGTGTGAACCTATGCCTACGATATAAATATTTTGTACCATGTGTTTTCAACTGTCTATTGTATATGAGTATATGATATTGCCATGAAATGCAACATTAAAAAGGAAACTGTTAAACAACTTGCTACGAACAACTTTTTATTTCGGGTTGGAATATTGTAGTATGCCTTGGTCTGGTCCTAATTTCTATCTGGCTTGATTATGGATATCGTCTGATAGGGATTGATCACAGATACACTCCAAAATTCGATGAATTTTCATTATACAAGACTCTTTTGAAAAAAATCGTACTGTAAAAATGATGGAATCCCACTTTTTACTGATTTCTAAGCTCCACGAAACTTTTTGGATTCTTAATCATTTCATCAAGGATATCTTAAGTTCATATAATTTTGATAATTTATTGGCTGAACATGTAGGGGTTCCGTTCAAGCATACCGATAGTATGAAATTATGAGTGCGAAATCAATTATATAAAATCAAGTTGGCCCTTTATAGTTTAAAGTCTTTCGTCATTCCAAATTACGGGACTTAACCAACTGAAATCAGTTTGGGTACACTATTCTGAACTTTCGGGGAAAACAATACAGTATAACTGACCCAAATAAATAATTGACTCGAAGAAATAAATGAAGTCTCTAATTGTCATTGCCAGTCGAAATGTATCGTTGCCCGGTTCAACTGGTCCCTCGAATTGTTATAATTTGGTTTATTCCAAATGCGTGGGTCACTACTTTAAGTAACTCGCCCGTAAGTATGGTTGTGCATAACATTCCCAGACAATTCTTACGAAATTGAAGTGTGGATTTTATAAGAATGCATCAATTCTTGGGAAAATTACAAATCAAAAGGAGTGAACGGGACGGGACGCCTCTATAGCTTTAAATACATTCTATATTATAAAGTTCAGTCAGAAAATGTAATCGTATCTTGTGAAATACAATATCGACGTAAGCAAAAATGAGAGTGGTTTAATAAGAATTTGCATATTGTTATGCATAAAACTGGTTTCCCATAAGAAAATAATAATCGTTAAACTCATAATCCTTTTACAGGCTTTCTAAAAGGAACTCAGGAATACAATTACGTTAAGACATTTTGTTTTGTTCTTATCGGAACCAGCCAGGTATCCGTCCCGTCGTGTTCTCTTACATATTTGGAATACCGGGAAACTGCTATACGTAGTGGCGCTTTTGGAATATAGTATATCCATGGATGAATGTGATTATGTAGTTGCTTGGATACAATAGGAATACAAAAGGTGCTAAAAATCGGTTCTTCGACTTTTCTTTTGTAACATATACCGGGGCTAGAATAAATAGTATTTATAGGTGTATATAAAGCACACACATATTTCAATTCGCACCTGTCGGTCGACCTGTTCCCCCGAACTCAATAAATGAAAGTGTGCCTCTGATATTCGATTTTTACGATGAAGCACAGTCGTGGAATCCGGGGTTCCTAATTCTTTAGCTTAAATATTGTCCAGGAAGCCAAGAAACCCTCAGTTTCGAAGCGACATGCGACACTGCTTCCATGTGTTCTACGCCTTAAAATTTTGTATTGTCTTTTCTTTCGTTTCGGGATCAGTGACTTAAAATGAAACAGTTTAATTCAGCACACTTAAGTAGTCTTCTCGTACTACTACTCTTATGTGTCTTTCAAACCGAAGGAAAAGTATCTTCTGGACATTTAGTCACGCACGAGGTAAAAATCTAATAAAAATCAAGACAAATCTTTAAGATTTCATTTCTATATAATTCTTCCATCTTTCTCTGATTTCTTCAAATAGAAATGGGTTTTCCTGGACAGATTCTGTTTTCTATCTTTGTACGGACAACTCAAATATGAAATTGAGTACGACTCAGTAAGGAGAAATTAATGTTAATTAAAATCGTTAATCATTTTAATTGAATGTCACCCTTATTTCAAAAAACAGAGTTACGGAGTAGTGAGTCTACTTATGTACCCGGACCTTCAATGGGAAGATGCTTACAAGAGCCCTAAGGCAAAAGTGAGTGTATCATTTCAGGCTATTGAAATCATACTGTGCGAATTACGCTTTAGAAATTAAAAACTTATAAAATTTCATTTCACTTCCAATTAATGTAAGGCTTTGTTTCAAAATTTCATCTGCCCCGCAATACCAGTTTAATTGTCCTATGCACTGAAGATCTAATTAATGAATCTTGCCGGTGGACATTTGCTTCAAAAGATTTTACATGGTAGAATTTATCAGTGTCAAAATTTAATTGCATGTCTCCGTTTCAGTCTGTTGAGCTTGTTTAAACTTTATTGATATAATAATTAATATTAAATGAATGTGGGCTATGTTGTGTTTTAGACATGTCAAGAGAAGAATAATGTTCTGATTATAATGAAGAAACAATTACTCGTACTCAGTGTGGATGAACCAGAGTCAGGATGTGAGAAAGTTTATCATCCACAATTTCATCATGGGCCAAACAAAACGGCACAAAATTATACGACAAGAATTCTTTGCAAAAGTATCCGTGCCTTTGCAACGGCCAGGGAACGTTGGTGGTTCATTGGTGTCTCAAGTTGCAATTCAACACAGGTTATTTAAAATAATATGAAATCTAATGTTCAAGGTAATGATAAGGAACCTCATAAGGAACTGCGGCACATTGACGTGGTAACTCACCATCAACTAGTTTTTAGTACGGTTTATATTGCTAACTGGAATAATTATGGAACGGAGGTAAAGACAGAATGATAAATGCAGAATGTATCGAAACACTTTCTCTTTGTGATAAACTTTCACAAAATGCGCTTTTACTGCCATGCGTTTAGTAATTTTGGATCTAAAAAATCTAAATTTTACATTTTAATTTTGTCTTTTTTTCGAATTGAATTTGTCATAAACATTGAATAGTGATGAGAACTTTAGATTAGATTCGGTTAATATTTGCCTGATCCAACGATTGTATTGCAAACTGAAATTTTGGTCACAGAATTAGCTAGCAGGAGTCGGATATGATCCGGATTGCTATTATGCCTACATATTTTGAGAAAATAAAAATCTGTTTATGAATTCTTAGGGCTTGAATCTCAGGTACGAATTCAAGATGACGAATGGACAACCAACGGACTATTGGTATGAGCATTTCTCGGCGGATGAATTCTGTAAGTTTGGTCGTCTAATACAATGATTAGAAGTACATGTTAGTAGTTATCCGAACACAAAAACATGAGAGCGAAGGAAAAAAAATAAGATAACACTTATTCAAGCTCGCCGAGTACTTATATTAAAAAATGTTCAGAATTTCTTCATAATCCGGAAAATGTAAACTAGCCCAAACCATATTGAACCATTTCAGTACCAAAAACAATATGTTTCTAAACTATGGGGATCATTTACTTTAGCCTTGCCAGTAAGCATTAATTAACTATATTTGAAATTCTCATTAGACATCCTTCCTGTCCTGACGGCCTTTTGTTTCATTTACCTCTTCTTACTGTTCACATCACTCATTTTTGCAGGTAACTTATAAAGTTCAGAAATATTTTCGTAAATGTCCCAAGAATCAATAAATTAATTTGGAATTCTATTCCTTCATAGTGGAGCTCAAATGTCGACAATTGTTTCACATCACATACAAACTTTTTCTCACTTCTTTGGGGTTTCAAAATATTGGAATAATACTCCTCTGCATTTCATACGGACGTTACGCTTCCAATGGCATCGGGTGTCCAATACTAAAACTGCTCGGTGAGTTGAATTGCTAAGTGAAAGTCACTAAATAGTGAAAGTAAATATTTGTGGTAACAAAATTTTGAAATAACTTTTCCTCAGGTCGCATATTTGAGGGTCTGTCCGAATTCTTCTTCATTCTGTTACTTTTACTCTTGGCCAAAGGTTACACAGTAACAAGAGGAAGACTTCGACTCGCCAGTGCAATCAAACTCACCATTTTCGTGTGCTCATATTTTGTCATTTATGCTGTACTGTTCTTTTACGAACAGCATGTACGTATTAATTAATTATTCAGAGAATTTTTATCTTCTTAAAGATGCAATGAAATCGGATTCATATGCTTTCACCCATCAAGTCTCATTATAATTCGTATAATTTACCCATAGTTCTTTGACCCCGGAATGGTTTTATACATCTACGAATCTCCAGCTGGATACGGACTCCTGATTCTACGAATAGTTGGTTGGGCCATGTTTGTCTACGCAATATTTTTTACTCTCAAGCACTACCCAGAGAAAGCATCTTTCTACCTTCCTTTCTTTGGCGTATACTCGTTGTGGTAATTGTTATTGCCATATTATAACTTCCGATACCCATCTTTGTTTTGTAGATCATAATACTATATTCTCAACCATTAATAGGTTTATTTCTGGCCCGGTAATCATCATCATCTCGAATCATGTGATTGACAAATGGGTCCGGGAGAAAGTCTCCGTGTCCGTTGAGCACGTGTGTATGTTTGTGGGTCATGTCGTATTTCTGGTAATAAAAGTTTTAGGCAAACATTGTATTTGATATTGATTGTCGTATAAAAATTTGAAATTTGTCTCGTTTGCGAATTTTCCAAGTGTTTGACAAGACCTTCCGCAGCCAACAAAAGTTTTCCTTACCATGTGCGGACAACACAAGTCGGGGCTGAGTTTGCAGGTTCAACTGAGCCCTTGGACAGATTTGAGTCTCATTCTTATGCACCTTCTTACATTGACCCTTCCGGGCGAACCGTCGATATATTCACGGTCACTGGTGTCCTTCAGGTTAGACTTTGGTCGACTTTGGTTAAATATTTTCGTCCTATCGACATTACCGTAAGGTCCCGATTAGAAACCGGGACTCGTACAATAACCGGGTCTTTCTCCAACTTTCTCTATGTACCCTTATGGAGAAAGTAGTGTAAGTCTTTGACCTCCGACATGGCCTGAACAAATATTAACCCGGGTTACTACTCGGGACTTTACGGTATGCCGAACGTCTAACGTTCTCTCACGGCGTATCATTCTCACCAGAGTATTTCCGTCAAATATTTTCAATATTTTATTTATGTGTGTATTTTTGGTTTATATTCTGAATTAAAAAATAAAATTTTAAAATATGGAAAGTAGAGACTGGATGCTGCTGCCAATCACACGGTGACAAATAGTTCTCCGATGGATGTATTTTCTGTGGGTGCTGGCGTCTCGGCATCCATTCCAGCTATGTTTCCACTTCCACCTCCAAAATACGACGACGAATTTCCTCATGAAACACCTGGACAAGTTGCCGATATGCTCAAGGAAGGAGAGTTCACGGATACAGACGTTGATTCTGAAGATGAGGACTCAGAAGTACGAGCGAGGAAAGTCGCTGGGGACTTTGAAGATCTTCCAATCCATGCTGTAAGCATTGGAAATGGAAGTGCGGTCTCATCACGTGAAAGTCGATACGTACAAAACGATTAGAACTATGTATTCACAAAAATGATGTTGTTTATTAATTAATACTGTTAAATCCACCTTGTACATTACCTGTAAATAAAGTTTCTGTGTTACCCAAATCCTTAGTCATCTCGTATTGTATTGTCCATTTGTGTTCTTGCAAGACCATTCTTACTACACCATTAAGCGGATTTAACATTCTTATGGAAATGTGTTTAGGTAACACTCCGCTTCCGCTACATGACCACCCTCACTATACAACTTCAAAAAAATAGTAAGACGGACCTCTTCTAATTCAATAAGGAAGAAAAACAAAAATAAAAAGTAACATTTTTCAAAACTGCCGTTTAGAAAAACTAATCTGTAAAACCTAAGTGATTTCATGCAATAGTTGACTTTAAATGGCGTGATTAAATACGGTTTCTTATTAATTTCGTAATTGTATCTTTACTTTAAGCTGATTACACGAAAGATATACCAATTTATCGTGGGAAAAAATAGATACTCTCTTTATTTATGTATCCAAAAGTTATAATACATGCATTTAATTAACATTGAGTAAGGTCATAAGGTCATTCTGACAAATCATCCATTTACCCCATCGAAAAATCAAACCCTAACCTCCAGGAACGAATAATTTCTAAAGCGGACTGACATAGTTATTAAATTCTGTGCGTGCTCTGCTACAAGCAAATACGAAATGGTTAGAGTACCCACGATTGTTCACAACAAAACAAGTACAACCGACTTGTCGGAATTCTTCACAGAACCTTATTTTGTAAGCAATTTGGTAACAATTCTTCTAATTAAGACTTTGAATTATGGTGACATATTGTTACATGACTTTCAACACTTGTTATTGTAGCCGTGTATGCTTTCACACAAATAACTCCCACAATGTGCTGGATTATTAAAACTTATTTCACCATTAAGCCAAACGACATGTGAAACAGATTGAGTATATACGTCTTTTATGTGTCTGGCAGCAAAATATAGTCTCAGTACTCACGTCAGTACTATTTTCGTATATGTTTACTACGAATTCGAATTATGCTTTCTGATTGAGTTAAAAATACTAGGTTGTGATGCTGTTTTTCGTTAACCCGAGAAATTCGTAATTCGAAAACTGGTTTTAGCTGGCTCTGTGTATACAGCGGAAATACAACATAACTTTTAACAAATGAAAAATCACTTGATTTATCCACAAGGAACTTTGACCTCTTGTCTAATATGTCTTGTTGCCTGTAACTTATTTAAATACAGGATGCGCTCTGTTAAAGAAAGGTTCTAGATTCTGGATTTCTTCACCCAACGCAACGCAACCCAAGTGTGAAGTCTATTTCCTTTGGCTTATGACAATAATTGTGAGTGAATAGCATTATAATAATATTAATTTTTCCTGTCAACAAAATATTGTACAACTTAAATGGGAGTCGCTTCCGTTCAATCCTTACAATTTGCATACGTATTCATATTCAATGCGTTATGGTAAAAATAAAAATGAAAGTCATTATAACACTTTCTATGTCGAATGCTTGACTCATCCAAATCAAGACAGTCCCATCCATGTTTAAATTATAACAAATCGGAAGAAAAAATAGACCTTAACAGGTGAATGAAAGGAGAACCAACAAATCTGCTTGTCTTAACTTCTATACAACTATTACGTATGGTGAATTTAAAAATGTCCTTTCATTAATGCCCGGTCAACGTGTACATGTCGTGGCAGGCATTCTCCTTGAATTGTCTCGACTTGATTGCGTATTAATTGTACAAAGACCGGTTTTTAAAATTTGAATAATGCCAAGATAATTGAATCCCGCGGAGTCAGAAATACATTCCAAATACAATCAATTCACTCTGCTGTTATTTGGAAAGCATCATCTCATTGTTAACAGTTATACAGGTTGAAGCAAAATGTGCTTTCAAAGATTCTTTTAAAAAAAACAATGAGATGTTTCCGTACAAAGTGTAATGTTGTCAGAAAGACGTATGATGACCGTGATTTATCGTATTTTACATGCATTGTTTCTCCTGTATGCGTGTGTCGTCGTGTCTGCAACATTGCATTGTAATCTTGCAAAATCAAAAGACTTGGACTCAGACTGCACTCACAGTGTAGTTGGCAAAGGGTTAAGACGGACTCTTCTTAAATGTTACTGTTAAATCACATGCAGGGGGCATATGTAAAATGCTATACAGGGTTGGAAAAAGTAAACATGTAAGTTTTTACCAAAATTACGACTAAAGTAAGGTTACGATTTTCAGACCGACTCGAACTGAAAGGACGCAATTTAGGATCCCACTGTAAATTGTGATTGGTAGACCATGCATGGTCAGGAATATATCTTGGCTGAGATAATACTTGATAGAAATCCTCCTTCCTTTGAGCCACCCTGTACTACAGGAATGAATTGTTTTTTGCAGAATCCCCCTTAGCATCATTACCTTTGGGAATCGCGAACGGGTTGAATTCTGTATAGAATACTATGTCTATGGAAGTAAAATTTACACCGTACACCCCTTCCTTCTACAAAAGCATGGAATGTGAATGCGAATGTAATAATATAATGGCAAGGTGTAAAGAAAAGACATAAAAAAGTTGTTTGTTGTTTAACATTAAAGCACCGGAGGACTGCCTGCTTACCTTGTCATTTCCTTTCAAGCTTCTGAGCAAATCACAAGGATAAACATACGAATACTTACTTACTTACTACATGCGATTTGTGATTTTTAATCCATACAATAAATACAAAGAAGTATCATCAGACATTAATTAGTTGAAATAAGTTTATCAGTCAAACTTGAGCTATATTGTTCTGGTTTCTTTCTAATTGGACTGGAATACACACCAAGGTATTCAACATTTCATTTAATTATATTCAATAGCACGGACAACTAAAATTAAAATTCCTAGGTTGTGCTCCCTCCACTAACACTAACTTGTAAAGAATAGTAGACACACCTAACTCTCCAGACATTGTGCAGTGCACGCATGCAGTGTTAATTTAATTTAACCACAATCAGAGTATTCAAAGGATTTTTAGTTATTTGTGTTGAAGTGAGAGAATAGTTATTTTGATAGTCAGTTTGTTGTTTGGAGTGAACTGGTTCAGAACAATCAGTCAAGGGCATTTCTCAAAGTTAACCCATCCACGAATTAGAAGTAGTGTCTGATTCGATTAAATAGTTACAATTTTTGGAAATTAACCAACCCCCACCTGTCCTGCTTGGATTTCTTGGAAGCCAACATCACAGTGCAGGTGAAGCAAAAAATTGTCAACATTTATTCAGTAGCGAATAAACTTCAGAGGCTAATTCCCCAACATTTTGAATAAGTTTTGTAGTAAATGACAATTTCTTGAATATTTTGAAATGTCATTTTGCTCTCATTACAAGTTCTATTTTGCGAGTTTAACGTGAGCTTTCGTACTCGTAAATGTCTGAACGAATTTCAAATCCTGACCAGAATTATTTGCAGCATTTTTACCGTTCATGACTGAGCATTTGTTCTTCCGAACCTAGGAATTGTCAATTGTAAAATCCAGTTATGCATGCACGCATGTACAACAGTCAAACACGAATAAATATTTAATTCCATGTTGATCGTAATATCTCACAGTGGAATAAAGATTATTTTTGATTACAACGTTTTTCTTTCAACGACGATTTCCCTTCCGGAACATACATCGTTATGTAGAGGTGTCATTAATGAAATGAG
>JAQGCB010002918.1:0-10615 GCA_034698835.1 Protaphorura tricampata | reverse complement strand
ATGTGATAAGTGAAAAGGTGGTTCCTAAGATCTCTCCACCGGTTCAATCTGGTTATTGTGCAGACAAAAGTGAGATACACATTCTGTGTGGGTTTTTAGTGGGTACAGAATTTTCATGTCTAATACGGAGGGCAGGGCAGTGCAGATGTTCAGACTACAAGCAAAAGTGAAAGTAAAAGAGAAAGTAAGAGAAAGCATATTTTCTGATCTCTCCTTGGTTAAGATTTGCATGCCGCACCAGGAGTGCAACTTACATCATCTTGAAATCTACATAATGTTCCGCACGATGTGCGTATCTCAATTTTTCGTATGGACTACATAATGTAACAGTGTAAGATACTTATGAGCCACCCTATACCCAGGACGACAGCCTGCATGAGTTCCCTGAGCCTGAGTCTATTCGATCGCCATTTTGTTCGCCTAAAAGGGAATACTTTTATTTATTTAGCCGTTCAGTGTCCAATTCCTGAGAACCCTGGGCATGGAAAAGCCGTTTTCTCTTCAGTTTCCTTCAATTCAATTGTGTCGTACGAGTGTAAGTACGGGTACATGTTGGTGGGAGAAGGAAGTCGGAGGTGTGGACCGAATAAGAAGTGGACTGGAATCGAACCACTCTGCAAAGGTAAGGGAGATCGTCCTCATATTAATAAAATTTAATAGGGGAGCTACTATGTGACAAGGATGTTAAAAGAGAGAGAGAGAAAGTGACTCTGAAGAGGTCTAAACGGGCCGGGTTGGATTCAGCCGAAATCGATTGCAGAATAATACATATTTAGCCGACCAAATAAAATAAATTGTTGTTGAGCATTGTATTTTGGCCGAATTTCGTGACATACCGGTACCGGCCCGTTTATGCCATTATTGAGCGACTGTACTTGATGTGTACTACTCTTCGTCCTCTGTCTATACGTCTGTGTGTATAGAGATCAACTGTGGGGGTCCCGGAATTCTTCAGAACGGTTGGCTGGAAGGGACAAGGACCACACTGCATGCAGTGGTACTCTTCCATTGCCTTCAAGGAATGATCTTTGAGGGGTCTTCAGACAGATCTGTGTGTCAGTCTGATGGCACTTGGTCACACACTTTACCAAAATGCCATGGTAGTAGTCAAAGTCTTTCATTATTTCGCTCAGCTTTCAGCTTTTGCTAAATAGAAATTAAATAGAAACTATGATGGGGTGGGGTGGGCAAGGGTCAAAGGTCAAAGGTCATACGTACAACCTACAACCGAATTTAGGCTATATAGTATAGGGTAGTCTTGCACGTGCTTCCCATCCATTCAATACGATAATTAACTCATCGTCTAAACTTTTGTGTGAAAGTGTGATATAATTGCTAGGTCTGAACAGTCTGAAGTGCATGTTCTGTACAGTGGAATAAGCTTTGTGTTCCCAACAGAATTGGCGTACGTAATCACAGGGCAATGCAATGTGTTACAATGAATAATGAGAGCGTAAAGCCAAACTCTCCTAGTCCGAGTTTAAAAGGGAATTTCTCTTAATTAGAGAGCTTGCTTAGTTCAAACCGAATTTCGGAATTTCCTAGGAAAACGTTAAAACGTAGAATTCACGAACTGGGGTTTAAAGCCTGACATGTATTTATTATACAACCAGGATTACAATGAATTGTGTTTTCTATGGGAAGAGAAGCCTCACCGATCAATTCTTCGTATCTAATACAAAGTCCCCATACGACGCATACGATACGGTTACCGAACAACCAGTACCTTTTTTTCTATGCAAAAAATATGAGATCCACGATATTTTCCCCACTTGTTTTGCCCATCTCAATTTTCCAAAAAGACTTGCGAGTAAAATGACAAAATTATCATACACTGGCAATAGAATGAAAGGTTCCGGTGGTCTCCCAGTTTTCTCAATAATTGTCTGGACGTTCATTTCATCCGAGAGTAGAATTTCTTGAAGAATAAAAGAAAATAACTGTGATTGGATTATTAGAGATCAACTGTGGGAATCCTGGTGTTCTGAACAATGGCTGGCTTGAGAATATAGAAGGAGGAACTGCCCTTGGAGCGTCTGTAATCTTTCGGTGTTACGACAATATGACTTTAGTCGGACACACTTCATCCGTTTGTCACATTGATGGCAAATGGAGATATCCATTGCCTCAATGTCTTGGTCAGTAAATATTAGATTCAGAGAGATCAGGTCTCATGGTTGGAATAAAACTGCGTATATCTCCCTTAATTAAATCCGGAGGGTATCAAAATTTAGTCCAATCGTTTGCACAAAACAAACATATTCAAAAAGTCAATAAATCGCTCCTGTGGACTTAAGTGAGATATACAGTTTTACTCTAACCGATCTGATCCAAATGACCCCCTTCCCATCATCCCATCTCATCATATTTATGCTTTCTCTTGCTTTTATTCCTTCAATTTAAAATACAGACTATGTGTAGTTTTCACTTGACTGGATATTTTCAATGTATGCATATAGCTCCATGTGTTGTACCGGAAGTTGCATTCGGAAATGCTACGACCAGGCCAGAGCCCGGGAGTGCGGAAACAAATGAAACTGCAAAACCTGTCGAAATCTTACTTCCGGGGACAAATATTCCACATGGTAAAACAATCGGAGTTCAATGTGAAAAACAATATGAACCAACTCATAACATCACTCCATCAACTTGTTCAAACGGAAGTTGGACTCATGCCCCGAGGTGTCAACCGGGTAATTAATTCCACTTTACAGTGCAGTAGTGTTCAAAACAAAACCTTTGAAATCCAAACAATTTTCGGACATTTTTATATGCAGCAAGGTGTAAACATCTCCCAAAGGCAATTCGTCACGGAATGGTCATTGCACCGAAAACTGAGCATGGGATGAAAGCCAGGTACACTTGTCGGGATGGGTACAACCTAGTGGGTAATAATGTCACGGAGTGTCAGTATGGTCAATGGATTGGGGAACCTCCTGCGTGCAATCAAAGTTCGTAAATAAAATCAATGTTGCGAAAGGAAGGAACACTATACTTCCGTTTTTTTACTGATTGAAAATTATAATCGAATTAAAATATTTTGCATGCATGAGCAGCCTATTGCAAATTCCCTGGGAATATTCCAGACGGACGAGTACTTTTGGTGGGGAACATGGGTTTGTATGATTACAGGAATTATGTGACCAAAGTTGCGAATAATCGTCAAATCACTTTCGTGTGTGAGAAAGTACGTAATGTATAATTTTACTTTTTTTAATTCCGAATTCTGAATACAAAAACCAAACCAATTTTGTTTATCATGCAAGAATCAAATTATTTTGCTTGTAATTTCCAAGGGATTTGTTCTTTCGGATGGACCTGAAGGGAAAACTTGTATTCGTGGTGAATGGTCCCCAAAGACAGAGCCACCAAGGTATGTGAGTATACGGGGTGGCTCAGAAAATGTATCTCATTATTTTTTGGTCCTAGACTTTCGATTTATAAAAATTTTGTTAATTAACGATTTTAGATGCACCCCGAGTCATCACCCTAGTTTTAGATGGACTCGTTCTTTAAGACGAAGACGTCGAGCCATTAAGACAGGTGGGAGTAGCATTGTCCGAAATAAACCTGGTGGTGGAAGTGGCGGTGGTGCTGGAACACGACGAGGTCCAAAGAAAAGAAAGCAATACGGAGATTCGGATGACTATGAACCATGTACAAAATTGAGACTATAAAATTGATACGTGTACAATTATGAAATTGGAAAACAAATTTTGATTGGGATGGATGTTCCGTTGTTGTACAGCTGCACTCGTGTGTGATAATCTTGAGGGTGACCCATATTTACAAACAGAATTGATTCAACCTGGAGAGGATTTGAATGAAACTTATTCTGCTGGTGCAGTCATCAAAATTAGTTGCACTCCAGGCTTCGGTGTTAATCTTCCTAATGAGACTAGCAAATGCGTTCATGGTGATTGGCGACCAAGGATTCCTAAATGTGACGCTTGTAAGAATCATTCAGAAAAAAAATAAATGTACAGGGTGATTCCAAATCTTGATGAGCCATTTGATAAAATATTTTTAATTTGAACAAAAACAGTACCATGTAAAGTCCCTTACATTATGCACGGATCATTCCATGATGGAACTAAAAGTTTGTACTTCCAAGAGGTCATCAAACACCACAAAGTGATTGAACTTCGGTGTAGCCGAGGGTACACTTTATTAGGACCGAATGAGATGCCCTGTTATTATGGAGAATGGGATGTGAGTGACCCACCCGAATGCGTCCCTGGTAAGTTGGTATCGTAACTAAGATCCAAAACTGGGTTAATGCATGTAATGATGCACAATTATTTTAATTTTGTACGGATTTTATTCCCTATTCAGTTCAATGCGTTTTGCCACAAATTGAGTACGGTAACTATGTCAATAGTTACAGGTCAGGACTTGCTGTTCCACATAATACTGAGGTAAATGCACTCCCTATTAAATTACTCATTCGAAATGTATATGCAGCAGTACTTACGAGGTATCCCGCTGTTAACGTCAAAGCTTCCTAATGAATCATTCAAGAAATGAGGTGGTCACACACCTGAACCTAAGGAAATTCTGAACCCGTTTCTTCCTGGCTGGGATTTGGAACTAACCCTTAGGTCAGGCTTAACGTTTAAGCCTGGCTTTTAGTATTAGCTTCTGCTACTGCTACTGCATACATACATCACAAAATTGAAAGACCAAAATGAAAAGGAAAAGAAAGTGAAATCCCCAGGTCGGTTTTGATATGATTATGGTACTTCAGGTGGATTTCGTGTGCGGAGGTGATTTTCGGAAAATCGCTTCTGGACCAAGTCGATGTTATTTGGGAGAATGGAAGCCTCATAAACCGATCTGCCTTCATCCTTCGATTGCATTAAATTACTCGTACCCATCTGAGGTAGACTTTGATCATCCGACTCATGACAAGAAGAGAAAGCATTCCAAAGAGACTTCATCTCGTGGGTCAAATGGCTTATTTACACTCAATAAAAAATCATGTGGCCCACCGCCGAAAGTCAGAGGAGCCATCACTTACGCAGAGGGCAAACCAGTCGATTTCGACTATGATCTCAGGTATTAACTCTTTTCACTGATTTTCATAGTCTTCTGAGAATCCAATTAAAAAATCTCAAAATCCGTTTCAAAATTATGGCATGATTTGGTTCTTTACTTTCGAACTAGTTTTCCGGACGGAATTGAAGCTATTTACAAATGTGGAGTCTTAAAGGCAAAAGCGAAGAATCGTTGGAAACGAATATGTGAAAATGGAGATTGGGCGGAGACCGGAACCGCTACTACATGTGGTAATTAAATCCTGTTCAGATTTTTGAGTCATGAAAATTGACGGATTGGCTTATTGAAGAATTGAGAAATTGATGCATTGTTTTTGAATATTATTCAAGAGGGTGAAATTGCTCCTGAGACGTTACAAGGATTGCTGAAATTAATCAATAGTGCATGCACTCATCATAGAATTGAACAACATGTCGTCACATTCAATTACAATCAAGAATTGACGAAAGAGTATACGGAATTTCCATCAGAAACTATTCTTGTGAGTGATTGTTCTATTCATTTATTGTTTTCCATGTTCTCAAATACTAGTCGACTTTGGATTTGGATAGAAGGTTTTGTTCCATGAAACTAAATAAAATCGACCTACTTTATCTTCACAGATTTCACGATGTGTGGACATTGGTAAGTTTGAGATGAAAGGCGGAGTTCGTCGGAAATGTGTTTCAGGACAATGGCTCGGCGTAACCCCAAAATGTGAAGGACTGAGTCAATGGAATGACTATGCTCGTAAGTACAAAAGACGCCTTTTCCGCCCATGCATTAATAAAACCCTTCATTTGAACAATGGTTTTGACTCGAGTGATTTATTTACAATAGTGGACAAACCACCAACGATTCTGTTTCGCTTTCACAATGGTTCCATTGTACAAACCAATGATGGGAAACTCGTTGTTTATCCAGGGACAACACTTCATAGTAAGCAAGCATTGCATTAAACCATCATCTGTCCAAACATTCATTTCAGAACATTCAAATCTGAACCTCAAAATTTTACATTTCTCCTATTTTACTGACTTTCTCAAAAATTTTCCAAAGTTTTCTCCAAGCGTCTTGACTCTTGAGTCGTGGAAGTTATTTTAATTTAATGCGATTAATTTCTGTGCACAGTGGAATGTATTTGGATCCGTAAATTTGGCTCACCAAAATGGGAGACTGCGACTGGAAATACAGGAAGGTATTGTCGTAAATTCTTAAATATAAAAACTAATACAAAATTTCATTAAAATATTGAATGTTGTGTTTCAGAGAATATCAGGAAGGATGGACAGATGGTATTCCAGGGCGTGAGGCAAGTTTGGAATATCGTCTAACAATCGATAATGCTCAAACAGATGACTCGGGTGTTTACACATGCACAACTCCAGCAAGGCATTCACATCAAATCAACGTTATTGTACAAAGTTAGTACACTGCTTATAAATTACCATGGGTTTACGTGGTTTATTTCAATACGCCAAAATATGAACTACTTTTCGGATTTTAGTCTACAAAATATAATTTGATTCTGATTTGTTGGACTTTAGGCATCGAATGTCCGAGTCTCCCAGATCATCACGATTTAGAATATTCCACAACGGAGACCATTGTCGGCACAACAGTCACATTCACTTGTAGGAGTCGAAATGCTGTGGTTGGAGCGCAGATGCTGACATGCACAGCTTCAGGAAATTGGAGCGCGCCTTTACCGCGCTGTGAAAGTAAGTAACTTTATGAACTAAATATATTTGCTTAACACATATCTACGTATTAAATTAAACGACAATTCATTTTTCAACAAAGATGTCGAATGTGCGGACATTTCATTGCTCCCAGCAATGGCACCACTCGCTTATTCAGCCGTGACTAGAAATGGTACTCTGAAACGCAACGAAACAGCTCCACCTAAAATTACAATACAAGGACGCCAGGTCGGGGGTCATGCTCAGTTCTCTTGCCCACAAGGGTTCACTCTACAAGGTGCTGCAGAAGCGACGTGTCAACAAAATGGAGAATGGTCAGCGGCGTTACCATTGTGCAAGGGTGTGTTGAGTGTTGAAATAAATATAACAATCCCATAATGCCACGCGTACAAATTAAACCTATTTTTTTTGAACTCTTAATTTAATTCTGCAGAAGTGGAATGTCCTGAGCCGAATATACCAGAGAATGCATTTGTGACTAGCACACAAACACCTTATAAGGCAGGAGATCTTGTACAATTTGAATGTAATCAAGGATACATGATGGAGGGTGCACAAGCTATTGTGGCGTGTCAAGACAGTGGAAAATGGTCCAGAACTGCACCTGGTCTCAAATGTAATGTTCATGAATTTTCGCCAATTCCTGCAAAGTAGGCATACTTGGTCAATAATTTCGATTTCTATGTAATTTTTATGGAACAGGTGTCCAAGCTTGCACGTACCCCGGGACAATAATTGGAGGAACTATTTCACAGGTGAGATTTTACTACAAAATCCAGGAAACGGTTACATTTGACTGTACGGAAGGATATGAATTGTCTGGTGCTCGAATGCTACATTGCCTAAGAAATGGAAAATGGTCGACATCCATCCCGACGTGTGTCCCAACAGACAAAAGCAATAAAGAAATAGAATATAATGCTACCAAACCATAATAAACAAAACAGTATTGATCGTCGTCGGGATTAATATTTATATACATACATACTACTAACTACCACAAAACGTACGTACGTTATACACAAACAAACGTTGCTGACAAAGAAATAGCATTCTATATCAAACTAGGATTTGTTCGAAAAAGACCTATATTCGTGTCACACCGGTCAATATTCCATATCCATCGAATGTGTTATATTTTGTAATCGTAAAATTATGAGAATAAAGAATTCAACTAATATTCATCTATGTCAACATCAAAATTCATTATTTCATCATTTGCATATTAAATTCCGTCGGAACTTACGATGAACACGCATTCACAGACATCCGCCTCAGGAGAGAAACATCCCGAAAATCCGATGCTGTTATTATTCAGCCACACCCCACACCTTGGGAAACCGAATACACAGTTTTGGAAATAATGATACTCCACTCGTTTCGAAATGTAAACCAATTAGATTACACATTCCGAGTCCGACACGGAGAATGTTCTATTCTCTCTTTGCTGAATTAAATTTCACCATCGTGTGGATTCGCGAAATTCATAGTCCTTTCTGTAGTATTTGGATGCATTGCCCATAGTTCGTTTATAAAAACATTAAGCTTCATAACAAGTTGGTAAAGCTGCTACAGCGGGTAGTCTCGCTCGATCATTTATCTAAATTGAAGTGTTCCAACAATATTGGAAATTACGGATATTAAGTCGGCGTAAAAAAAGAGTATAAACAATTCAAAATATGATCCCCATATTTTCGGAGTTAAAATTCAATCATCTTGAGGGGGATTCCTCAATTCATACATGTACCAGTACCGGTAAGGTTATTTAATTTCTTGGTCCATTTATTTGGTTAATAAAATGAATTATAGTTTGCGATTGCGATTAGACAAAGGAGAATGGGATAATTGGCGGACATTTTTTGGCTTGGGTTTTTACACACTATTGTAGCGTCGGCGTGATTGCCTTTTTTGGTTGCCCCTGCGAGTGCGTTGTATCCTTGGGTTTGGTTGGGAAGAAAAGTAACGGTGCTTTGGTTTTTTTTCGTCTTGTCTTCTCCGTCTGCTTTTGCTTTTGCTTTTGCCTTTGCCGTTTGCCTTCCTTCAATTATTTTTTGCTCTCATTCTTCTCATTATTCACATTCTTCTCTTCTCTTCTCTTTTGCTCCGTCCAACGCAACGCAACGCTATGATGAGAGGATGACACGGGAGAGGCAAATTCAAACCTCATCTCTTGTTCTCAAACTACACCTACATTTTTAATTGTTCTCAAAATCAAAATCATCTCTTTTTTTAACTCATTCTGGATTTGGAAATAGAAATTGGACTGTGGGAGTGTACTTGTGTGTCTCCGTCCCGGTAGTTTGGAAATTGTTCCTGGCTGGACCCGGCCGGCATTTAATTTAATCAGGTATTCATTTTTATCCATGATATCATTATTTCATTGACTCATCCTCTTTGGCATTGACTCTTGTCTTATCATTTTAAACCAAAGTTGAGTAATACTCTAATACTAATACTACTACGTTTTCAGTTTCCGGTGTGTCTCACAATAAGCAGTGTAAAAAGAAACAATAGCTTTCCCAGAATTTGATTCAATGTAGCCCATAACTGACTGTACTTTTTTAAACCGATAGACAATTTGGACTCAAATTCTTCTTTGATAGTCATTAGTCACCCGAGGACAAAACTAAGACAGGAACTATAATTTCTCACTAACCACACATTGTAGAAAATCGTTAACGTGCGACAACTTTTGACAACGAATGAATTAAAGATTCACCTCGCAATGGCAGCTAGGAAGTTAAAAGTAACAAGAAACACTAGAATTTTGAATGAACAGGGTGATTTGAACGTTAAAAAATATTTTTTATTTTCTTCGTGTGTAGAACGAATAATTCATTTTTGTGGTGATTACAAAATTACTGTTCCCAGTTCGTCGGTTGTTCTTAAACAAAAAATTGAATATACCTAATCTTCTCGGCGAAGTAGTAGCACTGGGAGGAATAGAGGATGACAGAAATGGAAATTAATTAATTGTATGTACAATATTTTCAATAATTAATATCCACAAACTTGAGAAACTTCTCATTAGATTTAGACAGTCTACCGTCTGACTTCAAAGTGACATAGGCTAATCATACCTGCCTCAATGCCTTAACTCGACTAAACCCGAATCAATCGGCTATATAATATTCATGCCGCAGGCCAAAAAAAGCAATTAATTATTTTTATTGTCAATTGTTGAGAGTTTTTATGAGTCACGTTTCGATTTTTTCCGTGCATACATATATGATATGAGTTCGTTTTGAATTTTTCCACTGGATGCATATGATGGCCTGAGAATTTTTTAAGTTGTAATACATTCCATAATTATAATCTATAATTGCCAAACTAGGATAGTTTATTCCAAATGACAATTAAACAATTAAAGAGTCCTATACCTCGAGAGAAGATTCATGATTTCAATTCAATTGACACTTTTGACACCAATTTTAACTTGAAAGTTAATCATTAGTAATTTAATAGAGATGTGTAATGTCTTGCATTAACTACTTACCAGAAAAAAACGCTATGTTCAAAGTACATTAGTCTTGTACTTTTTACGTTATTTTGTGAATTATGCTATGCAAATGCCTGGACGGAAATATCACAGGCGGCGGAGATACACGTAACGTATCAGAATATGCATTAAACTTGTAGTCTACTCATACATTTGCTCAATCTCGAAATTGTCCACACTGATTGATGAGCATAAACTTTACTGCCAGTTCTTTTATCTATTTTATATTTCTTTTGATTTGATACTTGGCAGTGTAGTAGTTTACTGATTCTGTGTTTCTTTTCCTCACCGTCACCGTTATGACAAACTACATTTATCGAGACAGACGTATTCTAGACAGACCCTTTTTCGATAATTAGGCTGCAGAAGATAGCAT
>JAQGCB010002917.1:0-10615 GCA_034698835.1 Protaphorura tricampata | reverse complement strand
ATCTTGTGAAGTACGGTTCCTCTCGTCAAATTCCTTACAAAAAAGAAGAACTGATTTGTAGAAAGTGCCACTTGACGTTCGTGAACGAGAAGTATCCACCAGAATTTGTGGTAATTCAATTCGGAATTTTACTTATCTCAGTGCTCAATCTTAGTAATAATAAGACTGAACTTTTTATTTCTGTCATCTCAGACCTCAATGATGAGCAATTATGCAGAGTCGGACTTGTCAGATTCACATTCGTCCTCTCAAATGTCTTTAGATGATGTGTCAAGCGCAGATATATCTCTTTACAATTCTGAAACCATGGATTTCTCAAATTCGTTGTCACAGGTCAGTCATTATCGCAGACTATGATATTTTTTTATTATGAATTTAGAATAGTGACAATTCTGATACCTTAAACCTTTTCTTAAGGTGTCGTCAATCGATATAGACGAATACTGCCCTGTAGTTCCCACAATGAGTTCAATCTCACAAATCTCTTCCTCGTCCTCAGCTGCAGTGTCAAGAAATGTTCCTGTCAGTGTTTTTGGGTCCAACACAATAGAATTGGACATTCAATCGGCCAGGAAAACGCAGAGGTGTTGCTTTGTGTGTAATTCGCCCAAAGGACGTTCAAAAATTCCGAAGTCTGCTATTATCGACATGTGGATCTCGTCGCAAGTGTTTATACCACAAACAAACAGAACTTGTCCACAACATCTTGACAAAACCAATGTCTTCCTACCTGAAGCAAGAAAAGCGATTGAAGAGAGAAATAAGTCAACCGTCACCCTTAGTCCACTCGAAATTAAGAATTTCATCTTAGATCTGACAGACGCTTACAAGTCTCGGTCTCAATTCTTGGACTTCTCAGAGAATTCAGTTTTGTCTTCTGAAGATTTTGACTTGCTTACTGGACTTCATAAAGATCAGTTTAACAGTTTACTTTCCTATTGCGGACGGCTGAAAAAAAGTTCCAATCGATCCCCCTGTACTGCTCTTGGGATATTCATGATGAAGATAAGACTGAATATTTCACAAGACATTTTGGGACTTCTCTTTGGAATTGAATCTCAGTCATGTATCAGTGAAATAATTACGGCCGTGGGTAAGGTCCTGGAGGAAGAATTTGTTCCAAATCACCTCGGTTATGGCCATATCTCCCGGGAAGACTTTATTAAAAATCATAACTCAACTTTTGTGAGTACTTTACTTGGTACAAGCACCACATCAGTGCAAGCCGTCATTGACGGGACTTACTTGTATATACAAAAGCCATCGGACTTTGAATTTCAAAGGAGAACATACTCATCACATAAACACCGTAACCTTCTGAAACCACTGATTATATCAGGATCTGATGGATATGTACTCGAGGTATGGAATATAGAAAACTATTTGTTTCATTTCACTATTTCAATTTTCGACATATTTGTATATTCGTAGGTTGAAGGTTTATACTATGCTGACGGGAAGAACAATGATGCGGCCATCCTAAATTCGATTGCGAAAAATAAAAATGGATTCTCTGAATTTTTCAAGAAAAATGACGATCTCATTCTTGACAGAGGTAAAACATTGCAGCTCAAACTCCGGAAGTCTGGCTTGTATTGAAATTGCATTCTGTCAATTATTTATAGGCTTCCGTGATTCAATGACAATGACGAAGGAAAACTGCTTCAATGTTTTCATGCCCAGCCTACTCAAGAAAGGTCAAAAACAATTCGAAACGGCTGAAGCAAACGAATCAAGACGAGTGACTATGACTAGATGGGTTATAGAATCTGTTAATGGAAGATTCAAGAATAAGTTCCGTTTCTTCAATTCCGTCATTCCAAATTCGTACATTCCGAAACTGAGAACACTCCTTCGAATTGCAATAGCAATTATTAATAAGTTTTCAAACCCTTTGTTCGTGGACTCGGAGGAGAGAGATTAACTTGCCACCGAGGCAATAAGGAGACTGTCCCTTCCTAATGTATTGAAAGAAAAAGTTATTACGGAGCAACTAGTTAACAAACGGGCGATATGGAACGTGATAAATGCAGAGAACCCCAAAGAATTCCCTCGTCTCTCATTAGATGATTTGAAGTTCATCACACTCGGCACTTATCAAATTAAAATGAGTCCATTCTACTCAAGGGAACACATGGACAACGATAATTATCAGTACGCGCACCATAAGGAAGATGACGGTCTTCTAAGAATAAAAATTCAGAGTAGGTTTCAGAGGTCAAAGGTTCATCAGATTTGGATTCAATTTGACATTAGCAAATCAGGGTCAGATTCAATACTACAATGGTATTGCACTTGCAAGACGGGTAGTAGAGTCTCAGGATGTTGTTCACACGTTTGCTCAGCCCTATGGTATCTTGGATATTTCAGACATCAAAACTCATCTACTCTGACTACTCAAACACGAACTAGCAAATTAATTGGAAACATAATCGACGCATCCTTTGAAGAAAATTCACTTGATAGTTCTACTAGTGAAAGTTCTGAAGAGGAATTGTCGGATTAATTAGTCGTCTGATTATTAAGGTCCCTAATTGCTGTATTATACAGGTTCACTTTTTGTTGAATAAAAAATAATAATTGGTTGAAGTTGGGGCTGCATTTTTTTAAGAAAATATAGTTAAAAAATCCATATGAATATTCAACGATTCGAATTCGAATAAACTTGCCGTAGCAACCCATGGTTAGAAGTTGGACCAGAAGTGGCAATGGTAAAATTCCATTAGGTCAATGTTAAGAGATGAGTTGTTGGGCCCAAATATCAGCCATAACCGATAGGGTCCTTTTACGGAAATCCATTAACCGGTGACCATTTCCATTATTTACGTAGACAAAAATGTCCAAGTCATCCTAATATTTCACACGTTTTATTTAAATTGAATTCAAATTTTGAATGCCCATGTTTGTTTGTGTAGGAAGCACAACACACATTTCTGAGATCGGATGATAGGACTTTGCCAAGATAAAACTATTCTGAGCTATTAACGGGCAAATGCATGGGCATGGTTAGATCGGATAGGAATCACAATTTATAAACCCATGTCTGTCTTCCTGAGCAACTAACGGTGTGAATTTAATTTGAATTGTAAATAGGGTAGTAAATACGATAGATATCAACTACGTACTGACTAGACGCTTCTTCCCACTACTACTTGTCTTATGGAAGAATGTATGTATTATTGTATTGTATGAAGTAGGCGAGTCACTGACACCTGAGAACACCTAACTAAGGAATGTTTTCCACACCCGAATTTTTTAAAGCATTACCAGGTGTAGTAACTATGTAGTTAAGTATGTACTGATGTAATAATATGAATGTATTATGTTGTCTTCATCGGTATGCATTTGTATCTCACAAGGGATGGTATTTGGATGTACATTTTGTACGGCGACAAGTTCGTGTGCCTTGGAAGGGATCGTATTCAAAAATTCTATTCGAAACCAGATTAAAGTACGTCTGCCGTGCAATAGCTTAATTTTTGAGTAGTGTGTATTGAGTACTCAATTTTACAACTATACCCTTTCCCTTGTTATTTATTTTTACTGCCATCCACGCAGCCCTGGTATTACATTACTTGGACATCCTAACAAGGAAGGGATTAGCATTAAAATGAATTAACTACGAGAGTTAAAATTCAATTTGTTGGGCATAAAGCCTTGGTGGTGGTGGTTTGGTATTATGTTTCCGATGTTATGTCATGTCATGGCCTGTCATACTGTCACTCATCCTGTGAACGATGAAATTACATTGCAAATGGTAATGTCTCTGACGTTTGTTAATGTCCTCATCCTATCTTCAGTGTGTCGCCTTTGAATTTAAAAGTACGAGTATACTGTATTTCTGCTAGTTTTGTATAATTTCAGTTTAAAATGGTACACCGGTTTTAGCTCTTTACCCCACCTCGCGATGTTGGGGTTTGGATCACAGACAGATGTGGATTTGGGTCACTGTTTTTAGGTTCTTTTCATTGCCCTTTGATAAGCATATTATATTTCCGTTGATTTAGATTCTAACCGCCTATGGTTTTCATTTCAGTTTAGTGGTGAAAATCTTTGTCAATTCAGTTCTACACTTACTTTCTAATTCCATTCAAGTAATGAACCTTTACTTTGTACGTACTATACGCGCGGTCCCCTTAGACCTAGTGAGTCGTTCCCTTGTTCCATTAATAAATAATTCGACTAACGACGCATGTTCGCAAATTTTACTATATTCATATTTTCTCTGACAATGTTTCAGAAAGGTAAATGAACTTATCCATAGTGTTTCCTGCTCTCTTCATTATTCTACGAGTACATTATTGGAGAGAAAGTGCCCATTTACTTTCTCCTTGTAAGGAATTGAAGGCTCTGTTATTCTTGAATCTTTGTCAGGTTAGTGTGCCCGGGGCATTTTCGTCTTCTTTCTTCTTTCATCTCTTCAAAAATTTTGTCATTCTCCCTGGAAGTTAAGATTGGATTTGTAGGCGTCACACCGGGACGTTCGCGTACGAAGCCACTTTGTTCATGCGTTCCGTGCAACCTAATATTTGCTTTTAAACCTGAATATCTGCTAGGCATTTGACTAGGAGTTCGTATTAAGACTCAACCTGGATGGAACGACCATTTTCACCATCGTCGTTGACGGTTATTAGTTTTTGAGGTATATTGTTTCTTTCGCCTGAGAAGGAAAGCCATTCGCATGCGAAATCCACTTGAAGCCGAATAGTTATTCGACCTTATATATAACGAACCTTATATTGAGATATTTACAGTAGGCTAACTTGTTCAAGTCTTGCAAGCTGTGCTGGCTTTCACATTGAAAAAACGTTCCTTGTGTACCTCATCATCATGGATTCAGTGCGTTATTCGCGTTTCACAAGAAATTCGCAAAATTCAGGGCTACGGGCTCTCCGAACCGACAGGGCATGGCCATTGGAAGAAGTCAATGCGAAGAGTAAACTAGCGAGAATGTGGATTGCTCAGCCGCCTGGGTGTGTGTGAGGACAAAATAGTTGATGTCAACTAAGCATTGCAATTCCCTCTATGTAGCATTTGTTTTAGATATGCCAGATCAAATGGAAATAAAGTCAATATCCAGGTAAAATGTAATGAAGACATGGTTAGTGTGAAATATAGTATGGTGAAAGTCGTCCATTTATTATGATCTTAAAATTCGAATGCATAATGACAAGTATTATGAGGAGTATATAGAAAGGTAGCTGATTTTATAATCGAGAGTTTAGTAATGTGTTTCTGTCAGATGATTAGGATCAGTCTAATTCCAACGCCAGGTAGATCCATGACTTTTATGTGCAGCACCGAATGGTGTCCGGAGTGCTTGGGCACTGGGAATTGTCCGAGTTAAGGTGTTTACCAGCAGCGGTACAGCCTGGCTCATCAATACAGACTCCACCGACAGCCTTGCATTGAGGGCCTTGAGTGTACTTGGTAGGATCTTGTGCATTGGATTCTGTAAAATATTTTTAAAAATTGTGATGAGTTTTTTTAGTTTTTGTGGGTTATATGGAGGAACTTTTTAATATTTTAACGGACAAGTCCCACCTTTGGGTAGTATCTCGGATATTCGATGTATGAAAGTTTTGTAGCATGAAATATTCAGGCTTACCTTGGGCAAACAGAACGCCGGCCACCAGAGCAAGCACAACCACAAACTTCATCATTTTTCAGCGAATGCGATTTTGTTGAAATCGTGTTTTACTTGTTGACAGTTGAAACTGAAACTGATGCCAAACTGAAGAATCGCCGGCCTTTTTATACTACAAATTCTGATCCTGCACTCACATAATACCATTATTTTCTCAAACCTCGTTAAAATTGAAGAAGTCCAATAATTAAACACAGAATGTTCAATTTGGTCGAGTCTGGCCTGAGCATAACTAGTTTGAACTTGAACTGGCCTAAACAAACGATTATTTGCTGAATTTAAAATTATGAAATTTGAATTGAAGGACAACAACGTGGTAAATGCAATGTCAGGCATCCTTGCTCCGCATGGCATTGCATGACCACCAGCAATATGCATAGATTGAACTTTTATATATTGGTTTGGTTTAGCTGGAGTACCTGGTCGAAATTTGTGCATTGGAAAAACCGTGCATTTAATTATAAATTTAATGTGCGTTCGCCAGGTGTTTGCAAATGTGAATCTTAATAAGCCCTCTACGGGACTAAACTCCACGGGCTAATTACAACTGATCTCTTATTTTCATGACAAATCAGTAGGCACAAAATAATTTCTAAAATCACTGAAGCAATATTTAATCCTAAGAAAGCAATTGAATTTATTTCATCAAGTAAAATATATTAATTTTATTAAGAAACAAGACGTGCTCGAAGCAATCTAAATTATGTTTAGGCAATGAAGGTCACATGGGTCATCAAGCTTTCAAGCTGTACAGCATCGAATATGATCTGTTGTACTTGGACATTGAAGGTCCTCAGCTGGAAGACTTTTTCCGGCCAAAGCACAGCTTAGCTCATCAGTGCAAATTCCACCCGTCTCAGTACATTGCTTATCCTGGGGATACTTGTGCGGATCTTGACCTACAGAAACCAGAGCCAAGTTTGATATGTCATGTCAAAAGCGTTATTTGTAAATTTTTCTATAATTGAATTACCTTGTACGAGTAAAATGCAAATCGAGAAAATGGTGAACACTAGCGACTTCATTCGGGTTGTTCCAGAATCTGAGAGTTCAGAGTATCTTATTTTTCAGGTTGTTAGAAAATATAAAATGCTTTTAGCTCACGCATTGAATGTACCGACTCTTTATACTAGTCTTAAGTAGTTAGAATTATTATTATTATCGCCTTCACCAGCACTTAAATTTTCTCATGCGCTAGTCTTTCATCTACTTAACGTCAATTATACAAACACAGGAAACCTTAGGCATAAACGGCTGCCGAGCTCAGCATTTAAATATTTATTTACACGCCGTTTAATTATAATGAGTGGGAATTTTTATTATTGATGCATCCGGCGTCATTTACGCAAGTAGTCTTCGTTTTCCAAAGAAATTTTGTTGTCATTCGTTTTTGAGTTATTAAACGTAGGAAAAACCGGGTCATTGCACAATTATCCAGGGTAATCAACCCTACCATTCTAGTCATTGTCGGAAGAAATCGTACCGTATTCGTGCAACTTCGTAAACCTATGATTATAAATTTTAAACCTGCTTATTTTAGGCTAGCTTGTATATCTCAACTTTAGACTTTTCAAGTTATCATAGCCTAGCTATTTTTTGTGTGTCAGAATCGACCTGTCACGATATACAATATTTGAATCTTTATACTGTTTCCAAATTCACAGTATGTTGTTCGTCAAATTTTTACTTTCTTTAGACTTTTGGTCCAGGTTCTAATATTTTCTGAACAATTGACCTTAATCAAACATCCTCCTTTGCACTCTGACCTATATCCGGTAGTGAAAGGAGGTCAAAATAGATAGAGTGCAGTGTTAGAAAAAGAAACTAGTAATTTGGCACATCTCGGCACGGCTGCCAGACCCAGGTACAAACACATTTAATCAGTCCCAGCTCTTGAAATGAGTTTTACACTGCTACTGCCACTGCCAGTCTCTCAAAAGTAGTACTGTAGTAAGTAAGTAGTAGAAAAGTTGGCAAAATCCTGCCCGCCCGCCCGCCTACTTCATTAACGGGGATTCTTGGAGTTATTTTCTTATAAGGTCAAACTTTCTTGACATGTACAAAACAGAAGCAAGGTCTTTTAGTCCTTGAGTGGAAGATGAGCACGGGCACGGCGTCAGTGATAGGGACGGTGGCATGGTGGCATGGGACGGCGTGGAACTCTTAAAAGTAAAACAGTGTCTAATGGGGAAAAAGAATAATGAGGGTCATTTTGAGTTGAAGAGAAAGGAGAGGCATGGGCGGCCAAGTCCACGTTGAGCTTTATTTATCGTCCTCCCTTTGTCTTTTCCCTTCCCTTGTGGGAGAAAGTGGTCGGACGGAGCATCTTTCTCAAGTACTCAGTCCGAGTTTTCTACTCTATAAAAGAGATAGACTTTTGGACAAGGACATGCAACCAATCTCCTGTGCAGTGTTTTCTATTTATTTATGTTAACGACAACGCAACGTGTAGAGAATTCTAAACTTATTTTCCTAGTATTGTACTCTTGGGCCTTTGGTGACCAGCAGTATTCTTGTTGGTCACACTGTTGGTTCTACAGATATAGGACCGGGGAGTCACAAAAGTGAGATATGCATTCCTTGAAGAAGATTTCAAACAAGCTTCACTATGTTCATTGATCCTGAAGGCATAATGCTTGTTTCTTATTTTTTAATTACCACCCTGTAAGCAACTGATACTTCAGGCATATTTACAGTGTTTGTGTTGGTTAGATCTCTCCTTAGAGGCTCTCTACTTCTTCCTACTACTGGGGGTACCTTTCTAGACCTTATTGATAGAAGACATTCTATCTATTCTATTCTATCTAGATATCACTCAACAGTGGTAAATTTTTAGTGACTTCTTCTATCCTTAAAATTTAATGCTGTAGCTCTGGACGATATACACAAATTGCATCATTGTAATATTGTAGAGTTCGAACAGGTTCAAAACTGCCGGTAACATAATGGTAGTTGTCGCAACTACTTTTCCACTTGTTTTGGTTGTTGTGTGTATCATCGAATTTGAAGACTTTGGTTTCCTCTCCTACTCCTTCCTTCTCTCGTTCCTTTCCTTTCCTTTCTTGAAGAGAAAGCACAACCAGAGCAAAACACAGCTGTAAAATGTTTACTTTTCTTCGGGGAAATGGGGCACTACACGGATGTGGGTTGTCTGTGGAGGTACTCACACATTGTGAACTAGAATTACTAAAACTTCTCCCTCGATCTCAAGAGTGGAACTAAGTATATTATATGGACGCCTTTCAAATAAACTTAGAGAGACCAGTGTTTGGGCAACCAAGAAGGGAAGCAATCACGTATTTTATTTGCCAAAAGACTAAGGAAGCAATACTGGAAGGATTTGTGGCGTAGTTTTGGACGTCGTTCTTGTTTTCGACACACAAAATTCTGCCTGGCTAAGATCTCAGGAGGGACAATTCAATCCTGGGAACTGTCACCCTCTACAATCTCATGCTCTCGGAATTAATAGTTAAGTAGGTCAAAGTAGCCCACTCTACCCGTTTGAAACCTTTAGGCTTTTCAGATTTTGAATGAAATTGAAAGAAATTAAAAATTTCCATGTAATTCTCGTGTAACTGGAATTTTCAGTTTTCACCGTTGAACTTTTTCACTGTGAAAATTACAGAACAATTTCATCCGTTCTTTCATTCTCAGAATTTTTACACAAGCTGAACAGTGCTGACGTCAGTCAAGCATCATATAATGACTCTATAATTACAATTTAAAACGAGCAGAGAATTACCAGGGCAGTGTTACTATATGTTTTATCTAGTCTGTGTTTAAATTATTATTATTACACTCCTGGTAAGATTTCACTTGGAACACTATGCAACATGTAATCATGCGAGGAAAGGCATCGAAAGAGGCAGGGCCATAAGAAGAAGACATTGACACGATGATTAATTACGACTGACGTTGACAATTTTCACATAACAAAGTCTCTAGGATTTTGGACTGAATTCCGTATTATTACATACACAGCACAGCCCAGTACAGTCTTGATGTGTTTTACAGCTAGAATTTGCATTGCATTGGATTACTACATGGCATCAAGAGTCAAAAGCCTCTGGCTGGTATGCCTATGTATATACTTCCATAGTCTAGGTAATTACAAAGTTGGCAGCTTAATTGTGTTAGTCGTTCCAACGTAATAATTATTCATCGGAGCACTTCACAGTTTTCACTGTGATTCCTTACCCTCATCAGTGATATTACGGCAGTGCACTTGCACTGTACACATGCTTGCTTGGGTTAGGCATTTGCATTATATTATAGTCAAGTCAAATTACGCATCTATTCACAAAAAAACACAATGGATGACTTTGCGAAATCCTATCAACTATCTACAAGCTACAAACGAGCGACCACCAGCCATTGCACAATGCCTTCATAATTTCAATACTTATGATCCAATTCCAAAATATCATTCAAATGTACTAAATATGGTCAACTAGTTTTAGTGTAGTGGTATAAATAGGGAGCCCTTGTCGCATTGCTGTATTGTGTGTGATTGTTAGGCAGGGCACACGATGTAATAATAAAATTCTTGTATTATAAATATTGTCACTACAGGTTTAATGAGAAAAGTTGTGTTGAAATACAAATAATTTTATGAGAAATCTTAAAATACCACTCGGACAGACAATAAATGCATTCAGGACAGTTTTGACGTTAACTGACTCATTTCAAATCAACGCTGATTCAGCACCCTAATATTAGGCCAGCTTCCTTGTATAAGTCCAAGTAGAATTTTTCAATCGGTTTGTTTTTGCACACGACCAGGTTTAAACATTTTGCTAAAGCCCTGTAGCGTCTGTGAGATATTTACAAAAGTAAGGCTTTATTTTTTAATCGTTAAATTCGATTCAATAGTTATTCATCATTTACGTACGTGCAAGAATCATTAGCACTCATGTCAATCTCATAACGTGCGCAGGCGTCAACCCAATGATCGTAAGAACTGGCGAT
>JAQGCB010002916.1:0-10619 GCA_034698835.1 Protaphorura tricampata | reverse complement strand
GAATATGCATATTTTAATTGACCATTCCACCAAGTTTCAAATTTTTCTGAAACTTACAGTTCGTAATGTTCCATTGTAAGTTTTGTGATCTTCGTCCCAAACGCAAAATTCTCAGTTATGTCTCAGGCAACAAGACAAATCAGATAAAATGTAGGGGATCAATAAGAATTTCATTTCCAAAATTGGTAAAGTCAGTATTTAGCATGTAATTTCGTAATGCTAGTATTTACATAGTGGTTCCAAAAATATTGCAAAATTTTGGAAATCACCTCATCCAATGTCATGAAAAATGTAAAAATCAAGGCTTCTTCAATTTTGTATTAGGTCAAAGGTTTAATTTGACATGAAACGAAATTGAACTCTGCTTTCAAGTCAAGGAACGGTTATTGAGACGATTTCTTAAACTCGTGGCCCTTTCCACTGCACTGCACTGCCATTTATGTAGTTTTGAATCTATTAAAAAACTGTTCTACTAGAACAGGTTATAGCGGATTGGATAAACTCAAACTTAAGATGTACCTATGTATTTCTGAAAAAAAGCCTTCGTGTGGTATATGGAATCCCGGTATTTGCTTCGACTAATTTTGTCCATGTAAAGGTTGTACCGTATCACTCAAGTTTAACGTTGCAAATGAGTATTGAACTGTGTCTGATGACCACTCATATCATAGTCATGTTTGTTAAGACTTTTATTTATTCATAATGTAAAGTCGTTCATATCCTTCTGCAATGAAATCTAGAGCCTTATAAATCATTAATTTGTGAAGGGGAATCAATACACATTTATTGCTTTAAAAAGGTTTTTCTTCACATGAGTTTCTCCATTCATTCCTACTAAATGTATGTTCTCTAGGCCAGAAAGATGAACAGTAGTTTTGTATACGACAGTGAGAATATTGAATTACGTATGTGTGAATGCATGTCCGACTAGGTACAATTAGGAATTAATAAACGTTAATTAAAAGTAAGGTCTGTAACCTGCACTGCAACATAGTAAATTCACAGTCACAATCCTTTTGCTTTTGCTATTGCTCTTTGCATGCAACTTTTGTTTTTGGGAAAGGATTCGGTTTTACTACAACTTACTACTACGGCCACGGCCAGGCAGACCACGAAGACTACAGAAAGAGTTGTTCTCTTCAAAAGTGTCTTCATTCAGAGCACACTTCTTGAAGAAGCACATACAAATGGTATGGTACGGTCGGAATTGTAATTGTAATTGTAGTGTAATAAGACTTGGCAAAGACCCTTGACACCTAAACATACATTTCTATGCGAGAACTAATGAAGTGGTTGTTTTTGTGAAGTCAGTAGTAAATATTTTCAAAACAATCCAACCCAAATTGGAATTCCAATTCAGTGCACTACTGTAATTACATTAAAGCGGTACAGTCGTGCTCGTACCTCAATCAGCTTAGTCGATATAAGATTCACTTTTTGGTAGTACATTATGTGTGACAGTTAATATTTCCAAGTGTATGTTCCAAAAATCAATGACCAAATTTTAATTTTTCTCCTTATCTTAATACTTTTATGGTTTGAAAGTGTAAATTGTTAAGTTCACATTAAATATGAGTTAGGGGTTCACAAAACTGCATTATCTGATAACTTCTTAAGCACTTTCCATTAGAATATTAATTAATTGCGTACAGGGATTCTGTGCCTGTGTGTCGTGTACGTTCGTGTAGCGTTGGAGTTTTTTCGGGGACGTTGTCCATAAACTTTTTGAGTGTCAATCTGGAGGTGTATCAAACTCTGCGAACGAATTCCTTCCAGGAATTTTCTTGAGAAAAGGTGAGACTTGTACTTTCATTTTAATTTTTCTAACATTCCGGAAAACAATTTTTTATCGCAAAAAGGTGCCCAAAATTTTAAGACGCTTTTTATTGCATCCCATTTGACGACCATAATATGTAAGAACGTGTTTAGCACCGTAATACCCCAAGTGCCAGAATATTGATATTTTGAGTATTATTTCGTACTCCTCTTATCAGAACCATTTCATTTGGCTATTAATATACACATATTTACATACAAAACTCCCAAAAATTAAGTGCCCGTGACATTTTCTGCTAAAATTCAAGAGTTTACATGCAACTACAACGTATAGTCCAAGTTGCACCCGGCAATCCCTGGAGAATTCCTGGAGACAGCTGAAAATTCCAAACTCATCTATAGACTAATTTAAGCTGAAATGTTTTTCAAATTGAAAGGAGCACGATTCGGAAATTAACTTTAATACTCGGCGGTCATTAAATTTTAACTGTAAAACTTTTTTCTCTTCCAATCTATCTAGTCTATTCTGGCTAATCGGGAAAGTTCTTAGTTGTACTTCATGCATGTCGAAATGAATGTTTTGTTTGATTTGAAAAATTTGTCATGTATATACCTAAACTGGACTTTTTAAAAAGAAATCCGTTAGGTTCAAGTGTATTTTAATGAAAAAACATGTATTCTAGATTTGAACAGTCAACTTGCAAATGCAAATACAAAAGTATTTCATTTAAATCGTACGTGTTGTACAAATAGTGAGGTGATTGCAAATGTCTCATGCTCTAACCTTTGTCATAATTTAGAATGCAAAATAATTCAACCGTTACAGGGTGACTCATAGATTTTCCTAATAATATCCGAACATGGGAGCATTTATAAATAAATTAAGTTAAACATTTTGTGGCAGATAGGACTATGGGGTACGAACAGTGACATATCATCACTATTCTCGTCTGTAGTTGAATTTCCTTTGAATAAATCCAACTAGGTAATTATAAGACTTGATTTTCAATGTTAGGTCGAAATACAATCTACGAATACATATGTAAAAGTTATCTTCTCTATATTAAAAGATTATCCCAGTCATTATTTACATTTCCTTCCAAATATTCCAATGATATGATATATTTTACAGTCAATCAACAACAGAGTTGTGATAATGCACAAGTGTTCTGGAACATTATGTATTTAGCAGACCATGCCGCAGAAGTCTAGTGTGTGTGTACTGTACTCGATCACGTAAACAGCTTATGAGCTTATTAAAACTCAAATTTCAATATTTTCAACTGCTAAATTTTAACTAGACAGTGCAGTCTCTCCTATTATTCATACAAAGTTAGAGACGTATTCTAGGGTAGTAGTATTTTCAATTATTTTCTACATTAGACATTCTACACAACGTAGTGTTGAACTTGCGGGCATTGGATACGCACACGCAGTTTTCTAATTAGTAATTAGTGGACTTTGTGCCGGTGAAAAATGTCCAGCAAACGACCCAACAAGGTCAGCTTCTATGGGTCATTGAGCAATACGAATCCGAGTGATGTCACTAATAATCAGAATATGAACGGAAGGTATGTCATTTCTTAATGAGAATTTCTCAAAATTGATTAAAATGACAGCGACAGGCTACAGAGAATTCACCTGTCTAACTTCGAGTTAATTAGTTAATTTAAGGAACAGGTGCTAGAGCGAATGGTCTCACATGTGTGGTAAATTTTTCTGTTTTGTATCACTAAAATAGTCACCCCGATTTCTTTAAACAATTTGAAAACGCTTCTCCATTATGGAGGTCGAAAGTAACACATCTCGAAAGATATTTCGGGAAATTATCATTGCAATAATCAACCCCACATATAATACACGCATGGGATTGGGATCACCTACCTGTCTGTCAAAATCAAAATAACAATTGAATGAAGTCTTTGAGCCACTTGTACTACTACACCATTGTTGTCCAAGATTTGGCAATCCAAACCGTAAAAAAATTTCTCATGTGTGTGTGCATTTAAAGAGACATTCTAAAAAGTTAATCTCCTGTGCATTCTTTTAATTGTTGATGAATTGATGAATGGTACATGTATACATTTTACTATTTTGTTGGTGTTGCAAGTGGAATAGTAATAATAATGAGAATGGATAGATCTCACATCTCAGCAATCTATTGCATTTGCATTTAGCATCCACGCACGCAGTTTCATTTATTTTCATAGTCAAACACTTGAGAGATTGACAAAACAAAACAAGTACTACATAAAGTGCATCTCAGTCAGGTCTACAAATAATGCATGCATATGCCCAACCGCAGAGCAGAGCTCAAACCCAGCATGAAGGTCCAAATGACTTGTGCCAATTTATTTTCTTTTGATTGTGATGTGAGAAGCGAATTGTTTGTCGTTCTGTCCCTCAGGTTAAATTTAGATTTAGAATTCATCTCCAATCCAATGCAATGTGATTACGTTCAAATATGTATACGAATACACATACGTCTATATTTCTATCGGTACGATCTGAACACACTCAAAATCTGTGGCTGTGGCACGTGTATTATTTTTGAGATCGCCAGGGCATGTAACATTGTAGTTTCGTATATCGAGAATGAAAATTACAAAAATATTGACTCGTATTCATGTATTCGTGGGCGTCGATATTTTTGGTCGTTTTGATTTTGTGATTTCAAAATAGTATCATGATCACATTGAAAATTGTCTGTTTTGCGATTGCGATTGCGACATCTCTAATTTAAGACAGGATGGAAACACAGTATTCAACCTTAGATTTTGTGAAGAAGTTTAATTAAAATTAAACTTCAATTAAACTTTAAGTAAAGGACGAAATGATCACAAACAATAATTTAATTTGACCTTGTCCACGTGTTTCCTCGTACAATATCCGTTAACAAAAGTCAGAATTGCTACACAAATTACATTAAGACATTCTATCTAACTACTATTATTCGAAGAAATGATCAATGTGTGTGTGTGCATCCATCCCCAGAGTTGGAAATTGGAATGTTATCTATATACTTAATTATATTTAATTTCTTTGGGAATATTTCATTTCGTTTCATTAAATTACATGAGTTTGACATTCAGCCATTGTTTTGGTTAGTAAATGGTAATGGAATGAATGTGGAGATCTCGTAATGTTTAATGGAAACATTTAGCGGATAGACGATGCTCGTAGTTATTTCACAGGTTAATAAGTTTCTATTACATTTTGACTTAATTCAAGGTTCCGCCCTCTATTATTAAGGCAAACATAATATCAATTACAAACTAATCATTGTAGGCTCTTACTGATTGGTTTCATTAGAAGAGGGATTTTTTTTTCTCAATTACGTATATTCTTTGTTTCGACTATCGTTGAAAAGTTATGTTATAATATTACAATAGTACCAGATCACTAAACGTTTCACTACAAACCTGGGGATGGAAAAATGCAGTCTAGTAATTTCTACATGAACGAATAATGCGAGAATTACAGTTAGGAATAGTTTGACAAAATCAAAAGTAGAGTAGTATCCGTCTTTCAAGATAAATGTAAGACGTTGCATTGCATCGGAGCGGACAAAATATGAATGGTCATTTCCCTGGATTTCTTAAAACCAACTCATTTCGACAAATAGTTTGAAATATTGTGAAACGTACAAGGTGGTTCTTCACTATAGCCATCCGGTTGGATCAGAGAAGCGCACGTTAGGATAAATTATTCCATTACAGTATTTTAAAAGAAAGTTATGAATTGGTTTAGCGATAGCACGTATGCATTTGTCAACTTAAACATGCGTTTCGGCTGCACTTTAATTTGTAGAGATTGATACATGTGATTGACTGACTGACTCAGTTGTTGGTAAACTTGTAAAACCGGTCTCAAATGCTCTGGTTTCAGTAGTACAGATTGTACAAATAAATTAACATATTGAGGTATTTAATTATGCATGCATCGAATTACTTTGGAAATTATATTGGTAAATCTATGTTACAGTTTAGAAATTGTTAGTTTCAAGTTACAGTCATATTACGAATACACGAATACCCAGTATTAGTGATTTCAAAGTATACGAATAATTTCTTTAATTCAAAGTTATCAGTTTTGTGCGTATCTAAATTGAAAGAAAAATCTAAATGAAAATGTGGTAGAATCTTGTGAGCACTACTTTTCCATTGTATTAGTCTTCATGCTTGGTTTGCCCGCCTTTGCATTGACTTAATATCAAGAACTACAATATTTTAAAATTTCCAGTTAGTATGCTCATCCATTCAGGTAGAATTATAGAATAGAATTAGTCTCACTGTATTAATTTACTTGCACAACTCAGAATTATGGAATGCTTGAATTTTGAATATTGTTGTCCCATTTTCAAAATCATTGCAGTGTAAAATATTTTGTCTCTATATATTATTACCAGTAATTGTAAGGTCAGAAGTAATCAGTGGGAAATCTTGTAACACGAGTTCCAATTAATTCCCAATGGAACTTTCCTGATAATTGCTTCATAAGTGCAATGAACAAAAGCACAAGTCAACAACAAATAACACATTAATTGTTATTGTAGCATTGATCATCATGGATTGTTTTTGTATATCATGGTTGTATTCTGTTTCCAATAATATCAAAAACATCAAGTATTTTTCCCAACTCAGCAATGCATTGGCACTACACGTGCTCACAATCAGGTGGTAATTAATTCACCCATATCGTTTAGGATGATTCTTAGAAAGCACACGCTTTTCGATAGAAAAATTGTTTAGCAAGTACTTGGTATTTTGAAGGGTTCAAACGGTTTGGCTGACAGGAATATTTTCTTGCAATCTTACGGTAAAGTACACACTGATGTGAATTGAGTGAACACGTGCAACAGTAACAATTCATTTCCAGTAAACTTGGGCCAGTTTAATTCAATAGTTCATAATGAGAGCCAGAAAACCGCAATGTCAGAGTAAATACAAAAAAAAAAGAGTAAAAAATGAAGGACAAGTATAACAACTCTGTCATTACTCCACAATGAAATAGTTTTATTGCATCAAAGGAATAAGTCCAATTATTGTTACCTGTTCCAGTTCCACATACCTATACAATACATGTCATTTCCCATGTAATTTGTGGGTGCTTCAATGGATAATCAAAGGAAAGAACTTACCTAACTCTGGAAATTACTGGGTTGGGTTTGGAATAATAGATTGAACAAATACGAATGGTTAGGGTAAATTAATTCAACGCGTGAGCATATTTGCGTACTAACCCAAATGCAGTCGGATGGCTATAATCATCTCCAATAGTTGGAATAATAATATGAATACAGTGAACAAATTGCGGCATAATTTGTCATGTCAATGTAGTTAATGTAATGAATTTGGCTACCGATTGATTGACATAAGAGCAAAAGTAATTTAATTTACCTTACCAGTTCTACCTAGTTATCAAGTTGTCAATATTCTGCTAAATGTCTTCAGAATTTTTCTTACCAAGTTATAGAAAATCAATATGATTTCCGCAGCTTTGAAAATCTAGTGCTTTCCTGCATTTGTTCTGCATTTAATTAAAGACTCAGAATATTCGTCACTAGTGTAATTTCGAGCAAAATTATTTCGATGCAATAGAAACGAGCACACGCTACAGTTACAGTCCACACCCAACTCTAATGAAAATGAAAGCATTTGACACAAACTTTAACTCGTACTCGTCAGATATGATATTGAAGTCTTGTTATTTGTAATCCAATGAAATGAAATGCAACATGCTCATAAAATTAAACTGGTTCGAGTACGAATGAAGTTGCTTGCAAAGTGCAGAAGGTTTTTATTTACACAAGTCGTATTTACAAATAAAAACTAACTATAGTTCATTACACGCAAAGTTATTTCAAAGCTTGGTTCGCTTTTGCTATCAAAAAGATTATTTTATCTGTTGCATTTACTCTGAGCTAGTGAGGTGAAGGTGTTTCATTTTAAGCAAAATATTCAGAACATTTTCTACTAATTTGATTCTATATGCACATTTTTTAATTTTGTAAAACTAAATGAGTTTACATTTTGCTTAATTTTCATTTCACTAGTGAAAATCTGTGCCTGTGAATAATCCAAACCGGCCAAAACAAGGTACGCGTTAAAAGTGATTCGTTTGAGGAATATTTGATGGACGAAGGAAATACTCGTGTACGGAAGCGGAGAATAATTCAACAAAATTCAAGGTGCGGTTGCTCATGCGGAAATTAAAAGTTACATGTATACATTACATATTAATAAAAATATTCAATCATTTAACAACTTGTGTGCCGGCATAACATCAGACAAGGGAAATCGTCATAATTAGGCTATTAAAAATAGCTTGTCGATATTTTTATGGTATTGTTAGTTTAAGTGACCAAAATACATGTGGTAAATGAATTGAAACGTATTAGTAATTCAATTCCATTCTGGTGACCCTAAGTGTCATGCAATATTCTTCAGGTATCATTCCAGCGCGCGACGTACTTACATGTTTGTGTAATCTGATCTTAAATGCAATTCAATCTGGAACTATCTAGCTTTTCTCCTGAACAAATCCTGTGGGATTTGACCGAATTTTGCAGAGCACTAATCTGTTAAAATCTGCATTACCGTCCGTTGAGTAGACCGGAATTACAAAATTTGTAAAATTCCAGTCTAACAATATCAAAAATGGAAAAAGATCATGTCAGATGCGTAAAAAAAGTTCAGACGTTCATTTTTTGTTGAAAATGATAGCACCGAATTACGTAGTAAAATATTCAGTCGTCCGGATGTTATTGTTGAATAATTTTCAAACACATCCAGTTGTTGGCTGGAACGAATGTGTACGAGTACATTTTACGAATAATTGTGTACAAAAACAGACTCTTAATACTTTAGGTAGGTATCGATCAGTACGAGTACTATTAATTCAGTTGTTTATTTAAATAATTATATGAACTTGTATGGGGAAGGTTTGCTCTGGACGAGGCGTCTCAATTACAATAATATTTCGCAGCATTCGAATTTTTGACGAATGAATAGGCTACAAGAACATTACTCAGAATACACAATACATAATACAAACATATTTTCGTACTGGCTTTTTATTGTTATGCCTGGATAAGGCTGAAAGTATGGAATACAATCCTTTACTAAATAAAAAACACAGAATCATGCTCAGACATTTATTTGTAAACTACGATAGAATCCAGACACACCGTCGTACGTACGGGCTATTACGCGTTGGTTGCATATCATTTTCAGGTATACATACAATATTTATGCCCTGACTCGTTCCAATACTAACATCAGTCATAATTTTGCTGTCAGTCTTTTAACATAGCATGTCGTAGTTACTTTGGAATTTTTATTGAAAGTTTTGGCAAGTAATAGGTGTATTTCGCATTGATTGGATTTGAATATACGGGAGACGTGGAATTCCCAAGAAATATTTCAAGGAACTGTTGAAAATTTAAGCGTTCAGCTTGTGAATTAAGTAAATACTAAAAATTCAGATTCTTTTATGAAATTATGGATTTTGTAATTTTTACTCTAACTCAGAATTAAATATTCAACTCCTATTGATTATAGCTCAATTGCTACCCTTCAATTCTATATTTACTCAAAACCTCACCCTCTTCCGAACTTAATTATAGCAAAGGCTAATTAAAAATACGGATATGTTTTCGGGGAACTTTTTAGTCCACAAAATTACTTCTCCTTACTAATTAATGAGAGCGGTCTGACCAACATACATAGGCTCAAATCTGTCTGTTCCTTCAATATTTTTCATTAAAACATTCTTTAATTTCTTTGATTGCAGTGACAATTGGAATCTGATGGCACAGTCAAGAGAACAATTAACCATGGATATGACCAAATCAGAGAACTCAATTTTTAAAAGGCCGAGTGGATGTTATTTATCTCGAGCCAAAGGAATTCTTTTACTACTGGGAGTAGTCGTAGCCACAGTTGCTGCCGGACTTATTGCTTACCACCTTGGAAGAAATGCCGAATTTACGAATAACCTTAGCGCTTCCGGCTCTGACTTGGATGCCAGTGAATCCTCCAGTTCTAAAAAAGTGAGAGACGTTCGTCTACCTAGAAATGTACGCCCAATTTACTACAAAGTGGACTTGATCCCTTACGTAGATCCCTCTAAAAATTTTACAATTGATGGAAAAGTGAAAGTTGACATTATGTGTTTGGAAGAAACGTCGAGAGTGACGCTTCATATCAAAAATATTACAATTCAAGAGTCAAAAGTGTCAATCATGGAGACTGAGGTGGAAGGAGATACGAATACATCATCTACTCCGACAGACTCACAGAAAATCCTTACGATTATCCGTCATGACTATGATGTTCCTAGGGAGTTCTATAATTTGACGGTGAAAGAGTCTTTGAAACCAGGGAGAGTGTACAGGATTCATATTGAGTACACAGCAATCTTGAGTGATGAGTTGGCCGGGTTTTACCGGAGCTCTTACAAGGACAAGGCAACCAATGAGACCAGGTAAGTTAATTATGAGATGAATAATTTAACACTAACCCCGTTTCCTTTTCCCAGCAAAACTTATGTCTACGCATACACATTTGAACGGACGGGTTGTCAAAATGTGTACATACTACTGAGTTCAGTTAATTAGTCTCAAAATCCTTAAAACGCTTCAGTAAACACTTGTGAATATTTCAGGTGGCTCGGAGTGACACAGTTTCAACCCACAGATGCCCGACGAGGTTCATACTTTCACTTATTTAAATACGAATACTAAATACTAATAGTACTACAGGGTGGCTCATGACTCACGACCATTTGATTTCTCCTTAAAATAACGTTCCCAAGGATTCAATACAGCACGACGTTTCCTT
>JAQGCB010002915.1:0-10620 GCA_034698835.1 Protaphorura tricampata | reverse complement strand
ACAGGGTGGTGCAATCAAATTTCTGAATGCGTAAAGGGCTGCAGTTTTATGTGGGCGTTTGCACCACCCTGTCCCATTTTCAACAAAGAAAGGTCATTGCCCTCGCAAATGACAAATAAGTAAACAACTCCCACTTGCCAGCTATTTTCAGATGACCAGTAGTGAGCCCGTGGAAAAAAGAGTTCCGTATTACATACAATGGCGAAACGATACGGGCTACTGATTTTAAAACAGAATGCAGTTCTTGAAAAGTTAAATATTTTCGACAGTGGAGTTTACAATTGCGTTTTTATTCATTGCTGGGCAAGAAATCTCGGTATCAACCAGTTTAGTGTGTGGTGGGAAAAGTGACGAATTCCGAGGCGTAGCCTTAACATAGAAAGTCATGCCCGCAACAAGACTTCATTTGCACTATGTTGTCTTTCTACAGTCAGTACGTTCACTGTGAATCGTCCGGCCCATCCTAAAGGATGTGGAAATGGAAGTCAATTAACAAATATGACGTCTACGAATACAGTAAATAAATTCCATAGCATAAATTACTAGTTCAATTAAACTAATAGATTTCTTACATTATTGATTACTTTATAGTATGGAGCACTTCAAAACACACGTGCCGATTATTATTATTGCACTCTACACTCAAGTGTGTATTACTTTTCGCGTAATACTAATATGGATTGATTAATTTGTGAACGCACGTGCGGGTTCATATTCACATACTAATATGAATTGATTGACAGATTGTCCTAATATGTCAATTGATTTAAACTATAGTTAGGTATGTATTTATTAATGTAATGAATGAATGTATGAATGCAATAAGTTAGTATGTAAGGTTAGAATGTTAGAACGTAAGGTTACACAAACATCCTAGTTATTCTTGTCATCATCGGAATGTCAATGTTAAAGTATTAATTAGTCAATGTCATTTGTAACATAAGTAGCATGTAATCAATTTGATATAAAAGCCGTATCTTCGGATTCAATAAATCAGACTCGATCTGGAATAGATCGTCTCACAACTCATCATGCCTTCTCATTAAAGCATCATACACAACAGATCTAACTCTATAATAATTAATTTCATGAATAGAGACTACTTCACTCTATTTATTGAATTAATTTTGTAGACAATTGAGTTACAATATAATTAGGATTATTTTGTGTTATTACAATTACAACTGAATGAGATCATAACAGGACTATCGGGGATTTTTGTATTTGCACTTCACTTTTCATTGTCCTTTCTATCGTTGCATTGGATAATAAAGATAGGATTTTTGGCATATAAAAGCAAACATTACAATTTGTAAACTGATCCATTTAAATAGAAGTAGTAGTGTAGAAATAAAAAATAAATAACTACTACTTAAATCATGAAATTTATTCTTGCTGTCACTGCAATCCTTGTTATTGTTGGGTCTGTTGAGTCTCGCAAGGGTAAATAAAGTTATACATAGATCAGAGATTATCGTTATTTCATTTGGAACTGCATGTTTTTTTTAACTCTCAGCTCCTCAACTCAACCAATTCCGAGGATTGAGTTCCAAATACGGAGATGCCCTCAAGGAATTGAGTAGTCGTCAATCGAGTGGGAGTGGGAGTCGAGGAACAATCTTCCCGCCTTTTCAAGATCCATCTGTCGTCAGTTTGATTGAATCAGTTCAATATCCCATGCTCAATATGACACTCAAGTTCGAGTAAGTACATTACATTATTCGTACAAGACTTCTAATTAAAAAATGAATGAAATGTCAATTAATCTGTGTATCTATTTAATTCCCGCGCGTGCTGTATAGTGGGAATGGACGAGGTCTTTCAACGATCAAAGAAGACACCCGTGTACGAGAATCTCTGTTTTCAATCACAATCAACACCGTTGCAGACTTGGAGACATTTACTCTGGATGGTAAATTTAGCGTACCTAATAATTAATTGTATAGTGGACTCTCTATATACCGAACTCGAAAAATACACCAAAACGTGTCCAATAAAGAGAAAGTTTAATATACAGAAAGTGGAATAACAAAGAAGTGTGCGGAAAGAGAGTTCTTGCGTTCCTGACATTCTGGTCGGTATAGAGAGGTGTACGATTTAGGGGAGGTTGATATATAGATATTTCACTCATTCCACTGTAAGTTACGCAAAGTGTATTTACCTTCAAGCCTTATTATTACAGTGGACTCTCTATATAACGACTTTCTCTATATCGAACACCTCCATATATCGATTAAATGTCAGGCCCCGACGAATTCACTTTGCATACACTTCTGTGTAAATCCACTTTCTGTATATTAAACGTTCTCTTTATTGTACACATTTTGGTGCATTTTTCGAGTTCGTTATATAGAGAGTTCACGTATCTTTTTCTAAAAGGGATGTATTCCGCATACGGGACGACAACGATTGATGACGGTAATGGTGGAACTGAACTTGCACCGATCAGTGGAGATGGACAATTACACCTTGTAGCCCACAAAGCTAAAATCATTGCTTCAGTGTACATCTGGGTTGATATTTTCTTTGGTGATTTACACATTGAAGACCTTGCTGTTGATTTCTTATTTGATGATGTGAGTCTGACGGCTGAAAACTTTAAAATCGGAGATGAATTGATTGATTGGTCTGAAGTCCCAGTCAAAGCTTATTACGATATGTTTCTTTGGACTTCAACTATTGAACCCGCAATTACGGAAAGAGTTTATTCTGATCTTCAGAGATTCATTTGGGTAAGTCTAAAGTCATGAAATTATTAAATACATACGAAATACGAATACATTATTAATCAAAAAATGTATTAAATTTCAGAATAAGAAATTGTCAGACATCGTGGACATCATTAACAATGGGGAGAAGGGGATTCTATTTCAATTATAATTCAAGAGTCCGAACAAAAATATATAATGCAATAATGTTGCAAGCATTATATAGATATGTTGCAATAACTAGACAATTTGAAATAAAAAGTGTTGAATACCGGTTGAGTACTAATATAATAAATTTCAAAATAATTTTAATGTACTCTTGTCGGCATTACTACAATGTTAAATGTTTCATTACATTGAATGAGCAGTTGTACTCACCACGTTTAATGAGAATGTTTATTTTGATTACAATATGTACGTACTACGTAAAGATAAAATTGAATTCAGGCCTTTCTACGAAAATTCATTTTGTGGCATGGCCCTTCTCAACTCTAGAACCGTAGCAGTGAGTTTCAAAACATTTGTTCCACGATTGTAGTGCAAGATAAATATTAAAATCAAAATCCCATAAATGGCAAGTAAGTAAGCAAATATGAAGAAACTCAACTCAACACGAATAAGTATAAAATTGGTGAGGACAATGACTGTGGACAACATGGCTGTTACGCATGGGAGTAGAAAACCCCCTACACAATTATTAACCACGCTAACAAGCAGCGGTAGTGTCTCGTCCAATTTTCAGGACTGTTGAAATATGACCCGATTTCTGTGAAACTAAATTTATATTTGGCACGTTTAGTTTTGACAATTGTGAAGATGGTAAATGTTTGACTTCATTCCTCACCTGAGTGCCTTAGCCATATCCATTAGGACAGTTATAAGTGGAAATGCCAAACAAAGGTATACGTAGAAAGATGCTGCACAAGAAGTGACCATAAATATATTGAGTACACCATAGATTGGGAACATTTCAATTGGTCCATGTTGCCATTTAATTACCATTCCAACTGCGTTCACGGATGAGATGAAATTTAGACTTTGTCAGATGTACAACAAAATTAGTATCCATGTAAGCTGGGAGAAAACCTAAATAATAGGCTTTGTTTATGAAGAGTCGTTGTGCTTGATTTATTTTAAGCTAAGATTTGTTGAGGTCAATTGCTGCCATTGTCAATACAATTGCGTACGGGATTTTTTAAGATTTTTTGTAAGTGTGTATTGTATATGTAAAGCCTTTTGTGGTGTCACGAAGTAATGCTACTACTGGATGGTCGGGTGCGGTGCGTGGACTCTTAGCGTATTATATACCTACAATCTCATAAACTTTTAATAGCATTCCATTAGCTATTACATGCCTGAAGTGAAGGGAGGCTTTACTCTGTCAAATCAAAACAAATAATTTCCGAGAGTGAAAGCATTTTCATGTAAATAAAAACATAGGACCGTAAACATCACACCATGGATATAAATTTCAAAATCCCCTACGTATCAATTCCGTCTGTGTTGTGTAAGTGTGAAAGGTATTCAATAAACAAACACATATAACACTACTAGTCTAGACGATAGGAGGTCTAAAAAATAATGCGGAGTTTCGGCTAAATGAAGAAACAGAATTCTCTTGAATTGTTCCTCCTTCCGTCCATTAGAGCCGCACTTAATTACCGAATGCCTAAATGTAATGCGTCCAAATATTGAAGCCTTACGCCTTCCATTAAATGAGATGAACAACGAATAAAACATTAAATATTAGATTGTATTGACCCATTAACGGACAATTACTCATACACATTTTTGTATTTTATTTCGCACGGGTGGCTAAGTGGCTATGGAGGGTCAACAACATCATTACTCATAGAAACCAAGTCAAATGGATTATCCAAGTTCTTAAAAGCTAACTCGTGTAGAATAAACTTTAGATATGAAAACTTTCAAATTGAGCTATTGAATTGGAAACTTACTTCTTTTCTTGGAAGAAAAGAGGAGATAGAACGTATGAGTATGTACTTTAATATTAAATTAAATACTGAACTGTTAAGTTCCGTATTCGAGCTATAAAAACCAATTTACTGATTAAAATCAAACAATTCCTTTTACAATTAATGGCGTTTGTGAGTGGAAAAGTTTTGAGCTGAAACAAAGCTGTTGAAAGGTAATCCATGTCTCATATTCATTATTTATATATGGTTACATTCCATACTTTGAAGAGGAAAAAAACTATTTTATACAGGTCGAGATAACAGATAACAATGGATTGTGTCATTAGTGGAGAAAATTATGCTGTTATTTTCCATCAAAATTGTATCAAATAATTTCATAGGTTGAAAGGTTATTCGTGTCAGTAAAAAGCTAAACATAACAGTAAGAACGGTCCATTGTACGTAAAGTGCCTTTTCCCAAGAAAATAAAGTAAAGTAATGTAGAGACCGTGACATGGAAGGACAATAAGAGAGCATATAATTTTAAAAATTTCATGTTTCAATTTGAAGTGCGTAAAAGCAGACAATCTATTTGACTCAAAAATATTAAAAAAACAGTACCAAAACGTTTTTCTAAAATGTAATGTGCGTAAGACACCTGACTATACCCTACGGTTGATTTTGAGCTTATATTTGTTGAGGTCAATTACTTCCATTGTCAATAATAATTGCGGAGATGTTAAGGTTTGTAATACTAGATTCGTGGGGTTTCACGAAATAATGCCAGTGGATAGACCAAGTCTGATGCATATTATATACTGGTAAACATATAAAATTCTAATAGCACTACATTATCAAAAACAATCCTGAGTTTAAAAAACTCTTTTGTCCAATCCTATGTAACACATAATTTATGACATTGAAGGTTTTTTCGTGTAAGTAAAATAGATAAGCCAACCATAAATATCAAGCCATATATTTAAATTTAAAATTCCTACCTACGTATCAACTCAATCTGTGTAAATGTAAAAGTTGTTCTTAATAAATAAACACCTGTATAACTACTGATCTAGACGCTAGGAGTAAAACAATATCCGGGGTGTTGGCTATTCGAAAAATTGTGTTGTCTAGAATCGTACCTCCTTTGGTCCATTTGAGTAACACATTTATTTTCTGATAGCCAATAATTTATACGCTCAAATTTTGATGTGACACTTCCCAGTTATAAATTATTCCTGACAAAAAATGTTATGTGTTTATTGCACGAACTCAAAACTTAAATGAAAAAGAATGCACAGGAATTTTCTTAACATATTTGGAATGTATTAGGTCTCTTTGTTACAATGAAGTGAAATTACATTTCAATTCGAATTACAAAATACGAGACTCACTCAAGGAAGCCATTCAAACAGATTATCCCAGTTCCTAAAGGGGAATATATTAATGCACGACATATTTGACCAGTTTGCACGACAAATTTTTCGCGTCAAAAAATCCACCGTGAACGACAAATTAACCAACTCACACGACAAACACTCTTCACGACCAAAAAATCATCTCCAACGACAAATTATCGAACTCGCACGACAAAGAAATAATCATCTTGCACGACAAATTAACCAGCTTCCACGACAAATTAACAAACTCGCACGACATACAATGCCTTAACATGGGACAGGTGCTGGCGGCGTTAAGTTAGGGGCTAAATGTCTCCCTCACTTCCGTTTCTGACCAATTGGCACAGACTTGGCTTCTGGTGGAGGTTCCTTAAGCTTCAAGCGAATTTGCATTCCGACAACGTGTTTGCGAACCGCCTGCTTAAAAAATCTCGAACAAGTACAAAAACTTCAATTCTAATCCACTGAGTCAATAATAATTACCATATTGAAAATGCTTTGCTTTTAACCTCATCAAACGTGTTCCAATCGACGCGGTCTTCATAGTCCGCAAATAATTCGTCAGATATTTCAATAGATTGGCTTGATGACCCAACATAAAACCGAGATTTATCTATGATTGGATCATTCTTGTTCATTGTTGCCCACTGAAATCCCTTCGTCCAATCCTTCAAGCTAGATATTACTTCGGTGACAAATGTATTTGCATTAATTGAAGTTGGATCTCCTTCGACCGACCACTTCGGTGTCCAAATATTTTCCGCCGAATGAATATTCTGTCTGGAGAAATCTGTCGTTCATTTCGTTTAAACTGTCGTTGGTTGTTTATTCTGTCGTGCAAAGACTTAATTTGTCGTGCGGTTAGCTTAATCGGTTGTCTGAAATTTATTCTGGCGTGCGTCCAGGTTAATTTGTCTGTTATTACTTATTCTGGCGTGTGGATTGGTTAAACAGTCGTCTGATATTTATTTTGTCGTGCTTTTTGGTTAATCGATCGTCTGACATTTAATCTGTCGTGCGCAGAGGTTAATCTGTCGTGCGCAGAGGTTAATCTGTCGTGTGTTGTGGTTAAACGGTCGTGTGGTATATTTTCTGTCGTACAAATGTTTAATTTGTCCTGCGGTTCGGTTAATCGATGAAGGAGATCTAATTTGTAGTAGAAGACAGCTATTTTGTCATGCGCTAAAATGGTAACCGTTCTTAAATGCCAAATTCTTGTGAATAAAAAACATTCAAATTATATAACATTCAGTCTGAAAGTCCGTGAACTGAACTACTGAATGGGAATCTCACTCCATGGAGAAAGGATATATATATGAGGTTGGAGGCATGTACTTTTAATTAAATTTTGCACAGGAAAAGGAAGTCGGACTATAAATGCCAATTTACAAATTTACTTTATAATTTATTACGCTTGCTGGCTATCTCATTTTTCAGATGATGTTAAGATCGAGGAAGCTAAGACGAATAGTAGGTTGGTTTTGGTACACCCTGTATAATGTAAGCCCGATTGACCAACTTCCTGGATTCCATCAGAACTGTACCAAATAATTTCACTGGTTGAAAGGTTATTCATGTTTGTAAAAAACTAAACATAACAGTAAAAACAGTTCATTTTACATAAAGTGCCTATTTCCAAGAAACTAAAGTAAAGTAATGTAGAGATACCGTCCCATGGAAGTACAATAAGAGAGCACATAATTTTAAATTTACTACGTTTCAATTCGAACTGCGTAAAAGCAATGACAGTTTTTTTTATTACACAAGAACGAGACTGACCCCAAACAAGGTGTGTACTGAACAAGAGATTACAGATAATGGGTTCAAGCGCCCTGCTGAAATGATGAAACAATTCTATGAACTTTGGGCAGAAATTCTGGCAGAGGAAAGTCCGTGTCTATTCGAAGATGTGGATGCACCTGTTCGTGAACAGTTATCATTTATTATTTATCATTTACTAGTACTGTTTCTTTCTTGGCATACTCACGGTTCCTTCAGCGCCTTCGGTATTGAAATTACTCTATATACGTACACATGTGTGTAGTCACACACACTTACTTAACCCTTGCTCTGGGATAGTCAATACACTGTAATGATAATTCCGGTCAGATTATAAAATACATTATTATTAATACTCAATAAAGAACCTTCAAATTCATATTTTTATGTAGACCACTTTTATTGAGTACCCTTGAATTTCCTCATTTTCATTTATTTAGGAAAAGGTGAGATCTCTAACACCACCTTATCCTTACTTGAGTTTCCTTCTCCGGAATTCTCTTGGGCGTACTTGATTCTTTCCATGTATGTAGAACTTGTGAAGGAACGCGTCGACTTGAACTAATTTGGTAGAAATTAAAAGCAAAATGTTTTAAAAAAACACGTCAAAATTGAAATTAAATAGTTTAGTTTGTGAAGTGAGAGAATTTGTCCATTGAATATACCCTCGCCATTACATGATACTGTTATTGTAAGATATTGCAAGATGTTGATTATTGTGTTATTGTTATACTGATGATACTAGTCCAGTTCATTGACTTACATGTGGATTTGATATGATATCTTATAACTTTATTTCGTTTTATTAAGGTTGCCCTCAGGAAAGTTCTGAAGTAGGACTTTTTAAAGAAACTTCTCCTCACCTTTCAAATTATGTATATAGTTTTATTGATTTCCCCATTTATTACACACTACAAAAACGAAAAGATATATCCTCACTAGATTCCTATACAGTTTTGCAGATTTAATATATCATGGTTTCTATCTTTATCACCTCGCATTGTATTGTTATGTTGGAGATAAGCCGTCATATCTGACTGGATAGCTTGAGTGTCTAAGATTAAGTGGTTGACTATATATGAAATCAAAAACTATAATTATTCTTTCCACTCTCTAACACTTGCAATGCATGAAAATAACCCAAAACACCTGGAGCATCCATTCTTTAGAATAATTAATTAATTATTTCATACAAAATAGGGTTGATTGTTTTGTTGGTTGAGTAGACACATATGCAGAACAGTGGCTAAAGATCTACTCAAAATATATTCGTTGCTAAAATAAACTGCAATGGATTTTCTCTCCTTGACAGTGTGGAGATGATATTAATTTGGCATGCAAAAATTGGGGTTGAACAACTGTCAAGTTGAATATATAATTATAAAACTCATCATTAGTATGTTATAAAAAAAAGAAAGGACTCGTTAGAAAGTGATGAACACATGTGGAGAGATCACTCCACGAACCATGCTAACCATGAGTGAATGGGATTTTACAAGGTGGAACAGAAAAACAAAAAAGAAAAAAAAAACAGACCACCCGAAGATGCTTCCAGACACTCTGGCCCTTTCAAAATTGACACGTCATTTGTATTCCATCGATAAAAAGGAAGGAAAAAAGAATGGGATTTTCAAACTGAACCATTGTTTGAGACTCCTGGTTGTCGAAGTGCTATTGATAAAATAGTATGTAATCTCATGATTCACAAGATTAGACAACTGGAATGGCCAGTTTTATTTGATATGAATAGTCTTGACATCACAGTGTTATTGTCGGCTCCTAATATCATCAATTTGTTCAAAGATCACTTTGGACTTGTTCTTCAAATGTATGTCGATGGCTAGTTAGTAGTAGCTAGTTAATATATTTAGTAAGGCGGAGAGGAAATTCTTAAGTGATTTCCAAAAATATAGGGCTGAGAATTATAATATTCCTGGTTACAAAATGGTCGTTGATGAGGGACTGGTCAAAGAAATATTGAAGGTTTCGCCATAAAATATGGCCAGATGAAAAACAAATTGAATTGATTGGAGGAGAAATAGAACTAGGGGCTGTTGACCAGTTCTTTTCCGACATTAGATATGTGTTGAGGTTTGAGAGATTGGATTGGACAGAACTGGCAATTCTAGTTATACAAGTCATGACTTGTACAAAACTGATGTGACATTTGTCATATATTTAAATTATTTTAATACTGGAATAAAGTGATAGGATATCATTACTATTACTATGTGAACTAATAAATTTGTCGGAGGTAATTTGTTTGTCATTTTCACTACCTGTATGAGAAATTCAATAATCCGGTTAAATAGAAAAAATTAGTTTTTTATCATGGTTCAAACTAAGCCGATGAGTCATTTATTTATTAGGAATTAGGAATCTACTCGGGTCTACACGGAAAAAATGAAGCAAATTCGCATTTGAATATGTTGACACAGAATAAACCGATCTACCCAACCCGTAAATTAAGGAAAACTGAATAAAACAAAGATATACGAAATATTAAGGCATGAAATAAACGGCCAATAAAAGAAAATAAACTTTACTGTATGAATTCATTTAATACAACTATTTGATGTTTTGTACATACAGTTTTGAGCTATAGTTCATTAGTACTGCGCAAATAATCTAGAATCTACGAAACAAAAAATCAATCTTTTGGTTTTACCTAAACCACATTGACGGAAACTTGGCTTGAATTATAAGGAAACAGGAATTTAAAACCACATTACGAACTAACACAAAAATGGATTTCAGTTCCTGGTTAACTGAACATGGTGGGTGTGACCATTCGAAATGACACTTCAGTAGTAGAGTGGC
>JAQGCB010002914.1:0-10621 GCA_034698835.1 Protaphorura tricampata | reverse complement strand
TGACCTACGTCTTCAAAATTCTCGGTCGCATCTTTACCAGCTTGTTCCAAAAGAACTTCTTCACCACCAGGGTGCTAATTGTTTAAAAAAAACACCAACAAATTAATTAATCACAAAAATTATTAAAATAAATTATTTACATATATACACATAAAATATATTTAGAACCATACCTCTTCCAAGAATTTTGTAACATCGTAAATATTGTTGTGGATGATAATCCATGTAGAGGATTTGTCTGTGTGCTTAGCCACTTCCTTCTTGGAATATTTCTTAAGTTCTGTACTCATCTTGAGAATTTTAATTTAAACTGGACACGATAAAAAGTAGTCACTCCGAGCTGGTGAACGTCTTTCACAAAAATACCTGAAAAGATAGAGAATTAAACCAACGATGATGAGTCTCGAGTCTGTTAAGTCACAAGGTGTATAAAAAATACTTCATTCTATTGATAAATTATAATCATTCTTCATTCATGTGTTTCCTCTTCACTTTTATCATATATCACACGTTGTACAATTATTCAATGTAACGTGACAGTGACACGTCAGTTTTTAATTTTACTCCTCCATATACTCTTACGCCATGTGCACTTGTACTTTGTAATTAAAAAAAACTGGGATAATTATGTAACAGGTAGAGTAGAACTATGATCCAAGTCCAACCTTGCAATACACACATATTCCATTCCAAACTATCACGTTTATATCGTACGGGGTGGTTCATCGTTTTATCTCATTTCCTGCAGCCGAAATCAATGGTTATTCGAGGAAAAAGTTATACGTACATTTTTCAGAAAATGAGAATTATACTTACTGCACAACACATACGATTCCAACTAACAAAAAATCGTGAAATCATTTTTGAGAAATATACATTTTACTTTTGACTAGCAAAGAGATATGAACCACCATACAATTTTTAAAAATATTTTATATCTAATCAGTTAAACGTTGAAGCCTTCAAGTGTTTACCCCTGCAACAATTCTATTCAACTCATTTTGGACGGGGACAAAGGACAAAAATGTGGAGCAATAGTTCAGTTAATAATCTATTTCCTAAAACTGTAACCCGACTCAGGTAGGATACAAAACGATGTACCGTTGAAAATATTAGAAAATTCAACAAGTAAATATAAAATCAAAACTTACTTTTCAAGAATACCAAAATGGTAAAAAATATATCAAATAAAATATATCAAAATATTTTAAGACGCAGTAATGCAAGAGCTAAGAACTGTATGTACGGTACAGGTTAGACTAAAATATGATGGCAACTAACTAAAATCTCAGAACGTGGTACTGTTTTTCTTGTCTGATGTTAACTGCATGACTATGACTATGGACATGGACTACACGCAACATAAACGCTGAACTTAACCAACTAACCTTGAAAAGATGATTCGAGAATGAGGAAAAAAATCATCCTAATCGTAAAATTCAGTTCTCGGTCGGTTGCATAAGATTCATGAATAAATACTGTGTTATCTATGCATGCATGAGTACAAGTACAGGGTATGCCATAAAGTGACTAACAATCATTCACAGATTCAAATGAACAATAGTGTAATTCTACTTAAATTGAGCTAAATAGCACAGCTTGAAGCGAACAAGATTTTGAGCCATCCTGTACACCGTAATCCTAGTATTTAAAAGGATCAGGAAGGACTACTGAGCTCTACAAACCAAAAGACGTCAATAACTTTAGAAATGCTACATTTGTCTGAACTTTGAACTCATGTTTCATTTATACAATAGACAAAGTGTCGTCAACGGTTAATTAGACAATTTATTCATTTAAAACTGGCTTTCGTCCGAGTCTGAGTCAGCGTCAGCGCTCATCTGCTTTAGTCATCAAGACAGAATTAAAATTCTTTCCTAATAAAAGACAAACATGCATTTCTCAAGCGTCACGCCAGAACAGCTCCATATGAACTGCTTTTAATTCAATTAAAAATATCACTGAATACAAAACAAAAATTTTGTAATTCAGACTGCGATTTAATCAGTCTTCAAGAGATATGTGGATATGTCACCCTACAAGCGAATATTATGTAAAACCATACGAACAGAAAAGGGGAGAACTTGTACACGTAAATGCATCTTATTTTGAGTTTGTTCAAATTCCAGAGGAGTTCTGGATTTGAGCAAGTTAAAGAAAATCTTACTGAAACTTTATTTCCACAAAATACACAAACACAAGCTCTATTTCTACATATTTCTTCACAAGTAAACTTTGGGTGTGATAATTCAACTTCAACTTCAATGTCAAAACACTTAACCAAAAATCTTAATCGAGGATACACCCACACCCATTTTACGTTATTAGTTTGAGGTAATGCAAAATATAGTTCTGAGTGAGGAAATGCAATACTTGACCTTACAACCTAAAACACATTCAGTTTAAAGTTCAAAGTTAAAAGCCAAGTAGCAGTGAGAAAATCACTCTATCCTCGAGGAAAATAGTTAATAATTCTTAATTGATTTTTATGTAGACCATTACATTTTTAGCTTAGCACCGGAATTATATTATTGTTATTGAAGTGAAGAGAACCGGAAAAACAGGTTTACTTCGTATTCTACGTTGACGAGAATGTGAATTGTGAAACATTGTAGTTTCATTTAATATTCCATTCCATATTTTGGTTATGTAATTCGCTGTGCTTTCCTGATTTAAATTCTCCAACGAATTTTGATTTATCATACATTTCTTCGAGCTTATCTGATCGCACATTGAATTGAAATCCTTCCATAAATGACTTCCTTGTGAAAAATACCATGTGTAATGTGCGAACTAAATGCGAAAGGAAATGAAAATAGTACCCAAATCCGGGTAGATTCCTTAGAATTTGCATGCCATATTGCCTTGTAAGATTCTATACATTCAGTCTATTCCAGACTTGTACAACCCAAAATACCTCATGCAATATTACGTGTAGAAAGTAGAACTCGTGGAAGTCGAAGTAAGGAAAGCTAAGATAAACGAACACGAATACGAACGATCACGAATTTATACCATGCTAAATAAACCCATGTCTTGCCAGCCATGCGCTGACCACGAAACTTTTTGCTTTCACCATGTAAAAAAGGCAAATCACGAATGTCGCTATCCAAAGTTACGATACCTGACTGTGGTAGTAAATAGACAAATAATTTGAAATTGTTCGTACACAAACGAGTTTACGGCTAAAGGAGAGAAAGAAAATCTTAAGATCAGGTTGACGTTAACCAAAATTTGAATTGAAAGCCACCAACATGTTTAAAAAACCGGAGAGTGAATTAAAATTTGTAAAGAGTGAAAAAGGAAAAGATTTGGCACTTTTGGCAGGGTATCTGTATGAAAAGAATAATTCATCCCCTACCACCAGATATTTTCGATGTTTACAATACTATCAGGGATGTAGAGCTAAATTAAATATTCGGGCAGACGGCTCGTACTCTCAAACCGTCGCCATTCATTGTCATCTACCATCAGCAGAAAAGTGGGTTAATTTTTAAAAAACACTGATTGTTCTCGACTGAGAATTTTATGAATTTATCTTTGCATTCATAGGGTACGAGCTCGAGCACTGAATGAAATGAAGAAAAAGAGACTTAAAAAACGGAGCCCAGTCTACCCAGCAGTTGCAACAACAACGTCCAGGATTGACATGATCGTTCCAAAAGTAGAATTCGAAGTCGAAGAATCAGAGCCTATGATCGTTGAACCAGAAATTTCATTGATACTCGGGGGAACTACTACCAAATTGAATCACAACTTGGACAATGAGACTCGGGAAAAAGTTGTATTATCAGCTCCTGGTCCAAGTGCTTCTAGTTCTTGCTTTAGTGCTCGCAGTGCAGAGAAATCCGATCGGAATTTACCCTTCACTGGTCATATTAATGTTGCCCGTCCGAGGCAATCAACGAATGAAGTTGCACATTTTCCAGACTGGGTCATGGTAAGTATTTGGTTGTAAGTATTTGAAAAAAAAACTAATGAGTCAATTAGCCGAGTCTGCGGGTGCTTCTTCGACTTTCTCCATTGACCCTTATGGAGAAAGTGGTGAAAGTCTGTCTGTCAGTCTGTGTCCCTTGACGTTACCAGAATGAATACAGGCTTGGGCTTCTATTATTCCGGGTATAATACGCTACATTGTACAAAATAGCTTGACACACACGGCACATGCTCATGCTATATCGACATTTATCGTTTTTCGAAATCTCCCAATTTTTCAACATAACGATTACGGGCATTATTGCAAGCAAGCACTATCTCGGATGGGATCAAAATGACCAGACATTAAACTACATTAAATTCTGGAATAATTTATGGCTAATTTTTACTTTGTCTAATACACTGGACTGGACTAGATACTACGGAACCAGAAAATGACACTGAAATTGAAATTAACAAATCATGCAGTGCTTACTCACCTCTCAAATTACTGCTGACTGCTTGGCGCAGATTTTTTTCAAAAAAAGTCAATAAAAATATGGATATAAACTGAGTACAAGTACAGTAGTTTTGGACGTCCCGGCTCGGCTTAATTTGTCGTTTGATGAAAAATAATTGGTGATTAATATTTAGTCAACGTCACTGGTCAATCTGGTCATACGAAACCCAGTTAACACCTACACAGCACGTCCACGTCAGACGAAGAACCAAAATTAAATTTGGGTGCTGTAGATTCAAATGAAACACACACGATGTGCATGTGTTTGGTCGAGAGAGTCCAATATTTTTTGTTCACACCCTTTTCCAAATCATCAAGTCACTCCGAACCATTGGGAAATGTTCTACAGGGAGACCCAAAATATTAGACGTGTATAGTATCATTATTTTCATTATCCCTAAAAACTTTTTGACAGTGACAAATGTTTATTATGGTAAATTATGAACACTAAACACTAAACCATTTTTTTTGCATAAGAATTGTAAATCTACAGATTGCGATTAAGTTTTAAAAATATCTAGTCACACTCAACAACAGACTTGGACCAATTCCTTTGAAAAATGTATTACTAAATGTCTACTAAATAGAAATACGGAATTGTACTTGTATTTAAATCATTTTTAAAAGTATTCATTCGTAGTTGTGCTTTTTAAATTCCACCGAAGTGGTGAGTGTACTTGTATGTAAGTAAATACTTTTGTAATTTTCCTTTCAACTATTTGTACTTGTACTTAAATACTTTTCAAAATGAATTTACCCAAGTCTGACACTCGAGAAATGGTATCTTTTTAGCAGATAAAGTTTTAATTTCATGGTCAACCAAGTGTAAGAATGTAATTCATCACCACCGGTCGCAAATTACAAATATGGAATTAAATTTTTTGGTTTAAGGCAAGCAAGGTCCGTAAGTGCGTCGCAGCAGTATAGTGATACGGGTCGTCCCTTGTCGTTTCGCTGTAGTGGGATTAGATTGCCCGGCCTTGAAAAGAGGAATTAGACAATATGACTATGACCATGCATAACCTGCAACGCGAATTGGTTTAATTCTCCTTGTTCAGCTGATTAAAACCAATACTACTTTCTAAAATGTGTCTAAAATTATAATGCATTCAAGAAGAGCAACACAAATTGCACAAAAATGTAACGTATTCCCCCGGTGCACCATGCCTGCATGCACGCATTTGATATGGTAAAACATGTCTTGAATGTCTTATGCGTCCACCTTCTAAAAATCCGAATTCGGAAATGCGGCAAATGAAAATACCCGGGTTCGGTTCGGTGAAACATTAAATTATACTCACAGTATATCTCAACCCTTAATTTCTGACAGTCCCAATTGATTTAATCACAAATTAACTATTTCAGACCGCAAAATAGTATGAACCCAGAATTCTAATTGATACACTACTCAACACAATACAAAGACATAGCAAACAATTGTATTAGTGGAAAGTTTTTTTAATTTTTTTTTGAATAACATCCATTTCTATTAAATTCATCCAATTTCACCTGTCCAGATTCGATTGTAATGACGCACAAGATTTTATACATTCCTAGTTATGATTAACGCATTGACTATGTAAGTACATTTTATTTGGCATTTATCTATTGCATTACATTAAATTCTTCCAACGCACTAGGGACATTTTTTGATAAGGAACGTTTTCACCACATACTAGTATACTGTAATTTTATATCGGGTATGACGACAATGCAATAATCAGAATTTTTATTGGAGACATACCGTACAGGATACGGTCAGAGAGTACAGAGATTGCCATGCCACTAAAAAACATCTGGTTAGCTTTGCTTTGTGTATTATATTATGAGTTAACACTTTCTGTGTTTTTTTAGTATGAATGCCCGGACGGAATGCAATGTAAACCTTTTCTTCGGTATATAATTATTACCCCTGGCTCTCAGAAAGACAAAAGTTTTCCAAAGGGTAACAACAAAAACTTGATTTAGCTTTTAACGTACGTTACGTACATGGTACATGTGCATGTATGTGTATGTGAGGTTGGATTGCCGGAAGAAATAATACATACAAAACAAACAGTCGAGTTGTCAATTTTATTAAACGCAATTCTCAAAGGGTTAGTGCACTTTATTCTTTTGCATTAGCAAGATCTACTCACTAACTTACGTATTATAGCGGTGCGGTGCTTCAATTTGCAAGTATTACAAAAATTTACAAGTTTTAAAAAATATTTCTTGTCCTTAATTCCTATGTTATGTATTTTTGCAGGACACAGACGTAATGAAAATGGACGGGGTTAATCAAAATCAAACTTCGGATTCACCGATAAAGAAAATATGTTGTATTGGTGCGGGATATGTTGGTGGACCGACTTGTAGTGTTCTGGCATCCAAATGTCCAGACATTCGTGTCACAATTTGTGACATGAATGAAGAACGAATTCGGGAATGGAACTCAAACAAACTTCCTATTTATGAAGTAATTGAATATTGTAATGTAATTTGTAATACAGCATCCACAGACATGATCCGTTTTTAACTCATGTGTCTGTACAAAATTGGCCTAATAATTATTCACATGACTGAATTAATACATTTTTATAGCCAAACTTGGAAGAAATCGTAATGAGTTGTCGAGGAGTGAATCTATTCTTTACAACAGACATGGATCCTGCAATTAAGGAAGCCGACTTGATATTTATCTCTGTGAATACACCAACCAAAACATTCGGCATAGGAAAGGTACACTAAATTCTATACATATATTTTACATCCGATATTCCCAGTAAAACTTTAATCAGTAAATCCTAATTGAAATCCCATGTTGTATTCTAGGGAAGAGGTGCGGACCTTAAATATGTTGAGGCATGTGCCAGGAAAATAGCGTCTTTGTCGTCTGGTAAAAAAATTGTTGTGGAAAAAAGTACAGTTCCAGTCCATGCTGCTGATAGTATTATCAATATTCTGAAGTCAAACACACACCCTGGGGTTGAATTTCAGGTTTGTTTTTATATATGTGTGTTAAATTAACTGATTATTCGAATTTCCATATGTAAATTGTCATTCTAATTCAAATAAAATTATATTTCCAATAGGTATTGTCCAATCCTGAATTTCTTGCTGAAGGCACTGCTGTCAATGATCTTCTAAACCCAGACCGAGTATTAATTGGTGGACAACAATCTGAAGAGGGGTTCAAAGCTATAGAAAAACTCTGTGATATTTACAAAAGGTGGATTCCAGAAAATCGCATAATTAGGACCAATACTTGGTCCTCAGAGCTCTCAAAACTGGTAAGTCGACATAATTGCGCAAATGAAGACACATTGTTAATTTTATATACTTCGAACACTATGATTTTTTTACTACACAGGCGGCCAATGCATTCCTAGCACAACGGATATCCAGTATTAATGCTATGTCGGCTTTATGTGAAGCAACCGGTGCAGATGTCACGGAAGTTAGCAAGGCTGTAGGAATGGACAGTCGTATTGGCCCAAAATTTCTTCAGGCATCGGTTGGTTTCGGCGGAAGCTGCTTCCAAAAAGATCTGCTCAATTTGGTATACATTAGTGAATGCTTGAACTTACCTGAAGTAGCATCATATTGGCAGAAGGTTCATTTTGAAAATCAATATGCAAAATTTTAAAGGTTAAGTTCAAATAGTCATCCAATTGATTTCATTTTTTAGATCATTGACATGAATGAGTATCAAAAGTCAAGATTTGCAGCACGAATCGTTGAACGTTTATTCAACACAATCACAGACAAGAAAATTGCAATGTTTGGATTCGCTTTTAAGCAAAATACTGGTGATACTAGGGAATCTCCAGCCATTTACGTTTGTAAATATTTACTTGAAGAAGGAGCTCGTATTCATATTTATGATCCGAAGGTAGGTTAAAACTATTAAAAAAATTAGTAATACTTGTATCTGGATTATTCTGCCAATTTTTACGGCTATCCGGATAGCTAATTTGCTCTCCAACAACTTTACTTTGCAATAATTGATGATTATTACTATACTAGGTGAAAGCCGCACAAATCTGGACTGACCTTACATCTCCATTTGTGACGGATGAACCAGACAGGATTCGTGAATTAGTTCAAATCCATGACACTCCTGATTCAGCGGCTAAAGATGCTCATGCAATCGTTGTTTGTACTGAGTGGGATATTTTCAAAGTAAGAATTCAAAAGAAATGATCTTGGTAGATCTTCTTATCCCCCGTACGTAACTCATCGCTGCTTTCAATGCTTTTACACCCAAGTTCACATTGACCTATGTATAGTGGTCAAACTTTGGAATTGGAATTTGAGTGTATGTTGGTTAACTTTAACATAATACAATTATTTTCCCTAGGATTTGGACTACGGAAAAATGTTCGAGTCAATGCTGAAACCAGCTTTCATTTTTGATGGCCGAAAAATTTTAAACCATGAGAAATTACTTGACATTGGGTTTCAAGTTGAGACGATTGGGAAGAAAGTTACTCGAAAACCGGTGGCTACAGGGTGGGCAGCTGTAACACATTCACTCTAATGCATTCGATTCGATCTGATTTTGAGTAATTTGATTTGACTTAAAGTCAAATCAAATTACTCAAAATCATAAACGTCATAACGGCTTAAGTGCGCACTTAAGCCGTTATGACGTTTTTGACTTTAAGAGCAAATGTGAAAATGTTAATTGAAACCACTAATTCACATATCTAGTGAACATTCCGGAGGTCCGTCGGGAGATTCCCGTGGACAATAAGTTTTAATAAAATCTTAAGATGACTCTCCATTGCCAGAACATTATTAAACGTTTCAAAATTTAATAAAAGTGGATACTGTTTTGATATGATTAATCGAATTCTGCTTTGGTTTGAGTCGCGGCATTGTTCATCACGCATTAAAATACATATCTGAGAACTATCTTTATGTGAAACAATTTTTCGGTATTTGCATTGCGGGCGAGTTCGACAAATAAAGATTCTATTGTTTAGCTGGTACCTAACTGTAGTCGCCGATCTTATAGCAGCATGTCCATGTCATGTCACCCTTTTTGTTTCCGGTATAGCACCTTTCTCAGCATTTTTAGAAATATAAAACAAATTACATATAACCAAAATCAATGCGATCCTGGTAATGAATTTCAATTCAGCAGGGATTTTCTGTGCGTGGCAATTTTGCGGAAGTGACCCAATAGTTCAACACACGGATTTCTTTGTTAACCAAAACTTGGATGATAATAGTGGTTAACTCTATTCTACAAGGTTATATACAGGGTGGTTCATAACCTTAGCATCACCGTTCGAGGCAAAGGTGACTGAAACGAACTAGACTTCGAGAAATGTTATATGCGTATTTTCTTTGAATAGTTTAGTAATGGTGTAGTCTAAAGATTTTCTCTCCAGACGAAATGATTGGCTCTACTTATAAATAAAATCAAATACAAAATGCCCTGCCTATCGGGTTTTATCACTGATTTAGTATAGTAACACTTCTGTGCTAAACAAATGGATTGTGACTGTAGTTTAAAGTAATAACGTAGAAATGGTACCGGTTCCTGATAAAGACGGATGAGAATATATGCCAAGAGAGCTTTGATTTGCCTTGAATAGTTTAATTATAATGAAGCTTTATTCCAAAGTTTCATCCTTGTCTTCTTAAAGTAAGACTACTATCTATATTGAATGGGTGAACAGTTGGATTGTCTCTTCAATTTGAATTTTCGTAGTCAGCTATATATCTAATAATTTATTCTATGTTTCTGTTGAGCGTCTAAATAGTAGATACTAGAAACGAGACGTGAGTAACAGTCTTCAACTACATACTCAGTACAATTCCCCAATCGTCCTAGTTATAAAATCCAGGTGTGCTGTTATACGTGTAAACACATATCCTCTGGCACAGTCCCCAAATGACATAATCCCAACCAATACATTAGGTACCGAAGCGTTAGGACATTTCAAAGACGGATCCTCTGTTGAGTTTGCATTCAGTTTAATTGACGCTTTGGTTTTAATCCTACGTTCATGGAAGCGATGCTTCGTTTCCGCGCCTCGGCTTTCATCCTCAGACACCTTTTCGAACTCTTTTTCTTCCTCACCGCACGTTTCCGCTCCCTCCTCTTCCTCCTCCATATTTCCTGTCCCTGCTGGTTTTTCTCCCCCTTCTTCTTCTTCCTCTTCCTCCTCTTCTTCTTCTTCCTCCTCCTCT